>JAYXIM010057498.1:0-55150 GCA_037575425.1 Anastrepha fraterculus | reverse complement strand
AAAAACTGGAGCATTCAAGGAACTGGAAAAACATTTTTAACTTTATTTATTTTAGCATAATTTATTTAGCGTAAAAAATTGAAATGGAAACTAAAGAATCAAAGTTTAATTACAAGTTTTTATCGGCTCTTTCACCTTACCTGTATATAGGTGACCACCACAATCAAATTTTAAAAAAGTACAGAAAAGGCTATTGTGACATCTGTAGAAAGTATGTTGAATGAAAAAAATCAACTAATTCAACTGTTTAAACATTTTACGAGTTCTATAAAGAAAACTTAATATGAAAAATTTCTTGCGATATAAAAAAAACATTTTATGTATGGTGGTGCGAAGCCCACTGGGGAAAGCTAGTATTATATAAATGCGTGTTCTGTTAAGAAAGTCGAAAAATTCTGTTCAGCGACGAAGCTCATTTTTGAATCAATGGGTACATAAATAAGCTGAATTGTCGATTTTGGAGTGAAGGTCAGCCAGAAGAATTGCAAGAGCTACCAATGTATCCAGAAAAGGTCACAGTTTGGTGCGGTTGTGGTGTGGTGGAGGCAGGGCCGTGTAGAGAGTATTCGGGCCCCGGGGGAAACTTGAGATGCGGGCCCCTTCAAATTTTTTTTATTTATCAAAATGCGTATTATGTTATAGTGATATAACATTTAAACATTGAAAAACTCATTGATAAAATTTTTGATTAGATATTTGAGAATTAATTATGAAATATTGATTAAAATGAATTTTAGAAAACTCCTCAGCAGATCTGAAATAAAAAACGCAGCTGAAAAAAGTTAAAAACTTTTATTCATTTTGTGAGCCTTACAAATATTTGAAAATGACTGCCGCGATGCTTAGAATTTTGCTTTTCTTGCTTTAGCTGAGGCAAAAGCTCTTATAATATCATCGAACTCGAGTCTCATTGCTGACTCAGATTCCAAATACAAAGTTGCCAATCCTGTTACTCGGCTCTGAGTTGAACAAGAACGATGGTAGTCTTTGATCCTTGATAAAGCGCTGAATGATCTTTCGGCGCCGGCAAACGATACTGGCAGATGTTCGGGAACAGAGTATCCAAGTTTTTAGCTGTGATGGCATTCAACAAGTCGAACGGAGGCATACAACATTCCGAATTTCCAGTAAAATTCGCCTTGTACACACTCTTCAAGTGACACATCTCAATTGAGATTTCTTCCGACACATCAGAAGGGTATTTTTTAGCAAAATTAAGAGCTGCTGTCTGAAGTTCTGCTTTTTCAATTTTAGGAAATAGCCACAGGAATGAGAAAATGTTGTTTACGTTTTTAATTGCAGTAAACCGATTTTCAATACCAGTGATAACTGAGTCAATGATGACGAGAAATGTGTTCCTCTTGAAATCAATTTCTTCGGCGGTCATATTTTCCGCTGAATTCTCAGGTTCTTCATCATTACGTTTCTTCGGCTGCTGGCAATGTTGACGAAGTGTTTGGCAAACCTTTTGCAACAGTTTGACATTCTTTTAAAATCGATCCTCATTGGCTGCGTAACAATTGTAGATCTGCTACTAGGCATTCAAGATTCTTTACCTCGACGTCAATCGTTGCTTCTTTTCTTTGTAAAATCAAACTGACGTAGTTTATTGCTGTGAGAATCTTGAACCATATGGAAGACATTAAGACACATTCAAATTTACTTATGTACTTATCATAACATTCGATATGGTGACACCAAAAAAAGTCTGTGACGGAACTATATTTACTATATTTTTTCAAGCAGGAAATTTCTTGGAAGTACCCGATCTCCCCCTTTAAAACTATAAAAAACATAAGCTAACTCATTCGTACATTGTTTTGTTGTTTTTAGGTCTTCATTTATTTTATACAGTTAGTAACAGAAGTACTAATAAGTATACAACGGGCATGTTTTCAATTTTCACCCAACCGATTCCTTCAAACAACCTAAGTTATAATAAAAAAATTGTGTTTTATTTACATGAACGAAATACAAAAATCATATTTAATCCAAATAATGAGAAAATTTAAAAAACGACCTAAATTATAGCTTTTTATATTCAACTTTATAAAAATTCATGTCTCAAAAGTAAGTATAAAGTTCATCATATTATTAATTTGTGAAATCAAAAACATAATTAAAATCAAATCCTAGTATTTGGTAGGATAACCATTAGACTCTCCAATCGCCTTAAGTCGTGATGGCATTGTGTTCACCAAGTTTTCAGTTACAGCTGGTGGTATTTTATTCCATTCCTCTTGAAGGGTTTTTTTCAGTTGTTCCTTATTTCTAATCGGATGTTTACGTATTTCCCGCTTTAAATGTTCCCATAAATGTTCGATTGGGTTGGTATCCGGGGACTGTGGCGGTGTTTTCGACTGTTTTCGCACATTGTATAATATAACAGCCACTCTCGTACAATGTTGGATGTGTGCTTGGGGTTATTATCCTGCTGGAAGATAAACGTGGCTCCAAGTCCCAATTTCGAAGCGCTTTCTTTTAAATTATTTTTTGAAATATTTAAATAACCATATCGGTCCATAATATTTTCAATAAATACCAAGTTTCCAACCCCGTTCACAGCCATACATCCCCAATCCATCACAGAGCCACCTCCATGCTTCACAGTGCCGTTCATATTGTTTGTATCCAATTCCGTATTAACTTTTCTCAAAACTTTTTCACGGCGATCAGATCCACAGATACTGAACTTACACTCATCAGAAAATATGACTCCAAAACGTTTGATCATATTTTTCATGATCTTTTGCGAATGAAATCCGTTTACTTACGATTGACACTACTCACGAAAAGCTTTTTCCTAACATTGCGCACATGATAACCAGCACTATGCAAAACCCGACCAATAGTTTGGGGGCTAAATTGTTTTCCAGTCTTATTTTCAACTTCAATTTGGGGCCACCCATTTTGGTGTTTGTCCTGATTTTCCGTACGACTAAGCTTTTTTCTCTGGGACTTAAGAGCGGCGGACGCCCACAACGCTCTTTAATAGTGGCGCTTCCCGCACTTTTATATTTATTCACAATCTTTTGAACTGTAGCAAAAGTTTCAAGCCGACTCCGAACGGCAGATATTTTTATGAGGAGCTTTTACATGCCTGCCGAGGGGCGACCGCTATTAGAAAAATGTTTTTCTTAATTTTGGTGTTTGAATTGCGAATGGTAGTCACGCACCAACCCACTCGGCTACGGCCTTTTAATAGCTTTAGCTTTTTTAATCAGTAGGTAAAAATAAATGTTATGCTAATTACATGTGTAAAATATTTTGATTACATATTAAGGAATGCGTTAGCGTCAAACAATTCCATAAATCAGGCTCCTGTATATTTATTTATGTTACTAACTGTATATCTGCCCATTGACACTAAGTATGTTGTTTAACAATTTGGTCAGGATTTATATAGGTACATAGCTTAATGGCCAGTGTCAAAAGCGATTAAATTAAAATAAACGAAATAATGTTCAATTAAATAATATATGTACAATATAAGATTCACTTTACATAATTACCATAATTACAGTTGTATAAAAATATAACACCATTTTAACTATTTTTACTTATTTATTGTTTTCAAGCATTTATTAGGTCGCTTGGTCGAGTTCTGCACTACTGTGTGTATATATCGGTCAGTCTATAAGCTCGTGAAATTTTTAAAGGTGGTTCTACAATTAATAAAAAGGATGTTTAAAGTATTTATTAATTAATAATATATTTTCCTTCATTATTTACAATGCCTTCCCAACGTTTAGGCAAATTTTAAACTCCCTGCTCAAAAAATTGTTTGCCCTTCGAGCCAAAATACGCTTCGATATCCTATGCATGTGAGCCTCGTCATGCAGGTGTTGTATTGGGGACATCAGGAGACATCCTGTCGCGGTCCTAATAGCAGTATTTTGGCAGGTCTGGAGCTTCGTCCACTGCGTATCACTGGTTCCGGGCGACCAGACAGGCGCAGCATAGTTAAGAACCGGTCATCCTATTGCTTTGAAAGTCGACAGCAACATTTCTTTGTCTTCGCCCCAAGTGCTGCCGGCAAGCGACTTGAGGACCTTGTTGCGATTCTGTACTCTCGTTGCAATAGCGGTTGTGTGCGCGGGGAGGGAGAGCAAGCTGTCAAAGGTGACTCCCAATATTCTGGGGTTATTTACTGTCAGTATTGGGGTATCATCGACGCGTACCTGAAGTTGCAGCTTGACCTCCTTTGTCCAGGTGGTAAAGAGGGTCGCCGTGGATTTAGTGGGAGAAAGTTTTAGGTTTCTCGCGGTGAAGAAGCGAGAAAGGCGGGCGAGATAGTCGTTTACTTTGGTGCATAGGCCATCAATGTCATTGCCCGACGCCATTATCGTGCAGTCGTCGGCGTATGAGACCAGTAAGACTCTCTCTGTTGACTGGGGGAGTTTCGAAATGTAGAAATTAAAAATCAAGGGTGAAAGGATGCCACCCTGCGGCACTCCCTGCTTTATTTTTCTCTGTTTTGACGTTTGGTCTCGAAATATCACCGACGAGTGACGACCACTCAGGTAGTTCGCGGTCCACCTCTACAGCCCTGGTCTGAGTGTCGACTGTAAAATGTCATCTAGTAGCGTGGCGTGGCTGACTGTATCGAAAGGCTTTTGTAGATCCAACGCTACTAGGACAGACCTCTCGCAGGGGCGGTTTTGGCTTAGTCTGCTGTTTACCTGGGTGTTTATGGTGGTGAGTGCCGTGGGGGTGCTGTGCACTCTTCGCAGACCATGCTGGTGGGAGGCTGGAGTCAGGTGTTCTGTGAAGAGTGGGAGTAGAAGGGCTTCAAGCGATAGGACTATTGTAAAGGACCCATTTTTCATCACCAGTAATGTTACGGTTCAAAAAAACCTTAAATTTCCAAGCCGTTGTAGCAGCTGAGAACACACATTCACTCTCTGCTGAAGTTTGGCTACGGAAAGTCTATGCGGAACCCATTTTCCCAGCTTTGAACTGGCACAGACACCTGAACTGTTCCATGCGATGAATTTAACCTCTGAGCTATCATATCGACTGTCAAATTTGGCTCAGCTCCACGAGTTCTAGCAAGGCGTCGGAGTTAAAGACTTCAGGACGACCAGCGCGCGGGGCATCCTCAACGTCGCAGTTACCACTTCGGTTACCTTACACTCACGGTATCCTCTCCGTGAACAGTGTTTATTTCTGCAGCAGAAATTGTTGCATTTTTACCACTCTTATACGCGTTCAAAGATTCTATTTTATTTTTTAACAACACGTGCTTCTATCCGCGATTAAAATCACCTGTTGAATGCAGAATATATCAAAGAAAATATAAATATGACAGTTCCGTTATATCGTAAAAAATCGTAAAAAAGTGAAATTATATGTAAAATACGCACGAACTTATTTTTTCAAAGTAGCTTGTTGTTATCTTTTTAATTTCTTCGTCTACTATTGCTTTATTAAAACTCCTGTGGATGTCATCATTTTTCGTGAATCTTCGATTGTTGTCGTTGGATTTTTACTATATGATTTTTTAGCCGTTCCTCACACCTGTAGTCCATATAACCGCATTGGTTTATTCATAGTTTAGTACACTAATAACTTATTCTGTATAGTAAGTATGGATTTTGTGCAGACTAACCAATGAAGTTATCGAAGTTTTTCTTTTATTTGTTTGACCTTTTGCTTTATGGGGCGATTCCAGTTTGGTTTGGAGTCCAAGTGAACTTCCAAGTATTTAGTGTTTGGTTTTATTGTAATTGATTTGTCATTTATTTTAATTGGAACTGCAGTAAATTTAGTTTTGGTAGTAAGTATAACCTGTACGGTTTTGTCTTCATTTATTTTTAGGCACCAGCTATCAAACCATTCCTTAACTGCCTTTGTGTATCGCTGCAGTTTTTCAGTAGCGATAGTTAAGCTTTTGTCTGATGATAATAGTATTGTATCGTCTACGAACGTAGCAATTGAAGAAATAGTTTTGTCAGGAGGTGGTATGACTGCGGTGAATAAAACATATAACTTTGGACCAAACACGCTTCCTTGCGGAACTCCAGCTGTTATTTGATGAATATCTGAAAACTGATTGTCATATTTAATCTAGAAGCTTGGGTCGATTAGGTAGCTTTTTATGATGAGATAGTAGTCAAAAAGTAGCATTCTTTTTATTTTGTGGAGTAAGCCTTGTGCCACACTTTGTCAAACGCTTTAGCTACGTCCAAAAATACTGCGACACAGTATCGATTGTTTTCAAGGTCTGATTGGTTTTTATTTGTAATTCTTTGGATCTGTTGGATAGTCGAATGTTTTCTTCTAAATCCAAATTAATGATCCGGTATTATACTTTTGTGGTCTAAAAATTGGCATAGTCAATCATGAAGTAATTTTTCAGCAATTTTAGATATTGTCGGTAGAAACCTTATTGGTCTATATGATGCCACTGTAGTTGGCTCTTTATCCCGTTTTAGCAATGCAATACTGTCTTCCACTCTCCAGAGTTTCCTCTTTTGAAACGGCCAATGAATTGCTATCTTGTTTTTATGGTGGTTAATATTTTATTTGTGTTTTTAGACTTTTTGTACATTGAGATAAAGAGTATTGTGTATCTTGATAGGGAGTCAAGTTCTTCAAATAGTTTTCGATTTCTTTGTTTTTTCTCTTGTTTAATGCATCTTTTAGAATTTTTGTAAACTTATTTTTTCTATAATTTACTTCTTAAACTGACATTTGTCAGTTGTTGTTGTATTTGTTCTATTTGCTTGCTTTGGTGCCAATCTGATCCCTGCTTCTAGGACTGTGTCGTTGCAATGGATAATGACATGTTCAATTTCAAGTTCCGCTTTTAATATCACACTCAGTCTTAGACTGTCACTCAATCCGAGCGGTTATCTTTTGATCTTATTCTGTGTTCTCTCAGCATTCTTAACCACGTGTTTTTCACAACGTAATTTCATAAGTGGTTATCTAAGTTATTTTTCCAAGTAGAACAAGTTACAAACTAAATTCAATTGTGTTAATTACTGTGCAACAATGGCCCCAGGGCCTCCCCCCCTTGGGACTCTTGATACTAATCGGTGTGCCGTGCTAGCCGATAGTTCGAGAGTCAAAAAGAAAAAAAGGTAAAAGCCCAAACAAAGACCGACAAAAAATGGATATTTCTAACCTCTTTGAATTCCCCAACCGGAGTCGTGCTACTAACGTTCGACTCATACAATTTACCCAACCAACTCGACATGTCCTCGCGCCAGGTTAACGTTAGACAATACATTCCCAACCCCACGCGCTGCAAAAATTGCCAACTTCTGGGGCATACTATCAAACATTGTAAAGGTAAAGCAGCCTAAAACAATTGCAATCTGCCTCTTCACAACTAGAAACATGTACACGCACCTTTTGCGCGAACTGCTACGCCGATCACCCAGCCTCTTTCAGTAAATGCCCCAAATATATTCAAGCAAAGAAAATTCAAACAATAAAAACAACAAAAAAATGTACTATGAGAGAAGCTATTAAGATATTCAATTCAACATTAATTCATCCAGTTTCTAATTTATCAAATTCCTTTATCTCTTTCAATACTCAAGATAACTCACATCCAAGTGGCTTTCATTCCGTTCCTAATTCATCAAATTTACATCTCTAAAAACTCGAGATAGCTCAGCTCCAAGTAACATTCATTTACCAAATTCTTTATGTTTATTATTTATTATTATTATTTATTGTTCGACTTTTTTAAAATAAACATTACATTTCATTTTTAATCAGTAACATTAGAACGTACGACAGTGACACTAGGTCGTTTGTCGGAAGAAAAAAGAAAAAAAATCTTACATTTTACATATGTTACTATGATACTATGTGTTGAATTCGCTTAAAATTAATTTTCTATATTCTATAGCACCAGTGATGAACTTAAATAAGTTATTATATCCAGAAGGGCGAACACCATTTAAAATGTTTATGATTTCATCTCGGTTTAAACTATATTTTCCAAAAAATCGTTGACGAATTCTTTTAAGTATCGGGAATTTTCCTAAGAAATGTGTGATGTCTTCTAATTCATTTAAGTTACATAAAGTGCAATTTAAATCCCTTTGGCTTCCCAAGTATATTAAATCTCATCTGGCTTTCATAATCCACATAATTTTATAGATTCCAGTATTATCGTTTAAATAGCTTCTGGCGTTGTTATGGTCTAATTCCTTATATAATCGGGTGCTTTGGTGTGCCCTTTCCCATAAAGTTCGAATATTCGAATCATGAAGGTTTTCTATTATTGAAATTATATTTCTATTCCACTCTCTTTTATTTGAAGTGCCCCAGTTACATGTTATATTTAATTTTTGTGCCAGATTACTAATTTCTTCAACCCAAAATATCTGTTTTTCTAAAATCTTTTTTGATAGTATATGAGGCAATCTATTATCATCATATTCAAATAACGTTTTGAATGTATATTTTAAGTGAAGCTGCAGTGTATACAAATGAAAATTTGGAACATTTGTCTCCAAGAGAATGCAATAAGATGGCGTATTACTCGGGAGATGAAGTACCGTTTTTAAAAAATAAAGTTGAATTTTGTCTACTTCTTCAAACAACGAGTTTCCCCATACCTGAGCAGCATAACTCTCGATTGCTCTAGTCACCGCTAAAAACAGTTTCCATTTTGCCGACAACTTAATTTTATTTTTACTAAGAAATGTGCGCCAAGTTGCATTTATGCTATCTTTCGCTAGAACATTTCTATTTTCTATATGGTGCTTGAAACTGAGTTTTGATGTTAGCTTTACACCCAAGTAATTACAGTAGGTTCTGTTTTTATGCGGCTTTTTTTTATGCGGTTTTGAAATAGTGCGGTTTTTTTTTTAATTACAAAATGCATGTCGACCTATCGGGAATTGTACATATAAACAAGATTCTAAACCAGCTAAGCAAAAACTCATCACAGATTACATCAGAAATGCTAACCCTACAAGTATGGAAGATATATAAAGATATAATTTTCAAAGATACAATATTTTGTTTATGCGATTTTATTTAATTATTTCAGATTCATGCGGTCTATGGAACGTATCTATAGTAATAATATGGGACTAGTGCTCTTTTTTATGCGATTATTTCAGATTTATGCGGTTTTAGCATTTGAAACGTATCTATAGTTTTACTATAGAACTAGTAGCTTTTTTTATGCTGTTTTTTTTTTATGCTGTTTCTTGCGGAACGTATCTACCGCATAAAAACAGAACCTACTGTATGTTCTTTCGTTATTGGTACAACTTCTCCGTGAAAAATCCACTTTTCGTTTTCTGCTATTCTACCGCCTCTCCGAAAAATCATTATAGCTGACTTAGATAAGGGTAAGACTCCGTCAGAAAATATGAGATTTGCAAGTGGTCTTTCGATTTCTTTGAAACTTTGGGAAATATTAGTTCTAGGTAAGATACATTCGAGCCTAAAAGGATTTTGAAAAATTTTCAAAATTGAGTCATCTACGCCATGTTGAAAATCGGGACCGTGTTTTTTTCAAAAATCAATATTTCTTGAACCGTTGGATGGATTTCAATGCAATTTACAGACAATATAGAAACAAATAAGTAGTTTAAATTAGTATTATGTTAAAAAAAAAATTTCGAAATTTTGACCAAAAAAAAGTCAAAAAAAATTTTTTAATCAATTTTTAGTTGATTTGGCCAGTTTTTTAGATTTTCTGTTATACACGTAACGATTCCTTATGATTTAACCTTTATTTTGAAAAAAAAAATTTTATGGTGTCTATAATAGTTCTCGAGATATTGCGATTTTAGTGGAAGCGCGCACCGTGAAGTTCGCGGTTACGCAGCGCGGGAGTAGAAAAACGCGCACAGACCTGCAGCAGTCTGCTCCAGTCACTTCATACAGGAACACATAACGCAGCGCGAACCGTGCGTGATACCGAGATACCGGGCGCCCTCTGGTTGTAATTAGCCTTACCGCAACACCGGCGCACTGTTGCGGCTCGACCTCCATTCCCCTTTACTCGTGGGATTCACTTATGTCTGAAACAAACGATAAAAACAAAAACAAAGAAAAGGCAACAATGCCTTCTACAAACCAGGTCAGCAGTGACCTTTCGGCAGCCACTGTCGAACAACAACAATTGCCGCAGGCAACAAAAGGCAGCGAATGCCCGACCTCTGCCATAGCGCAATTAGAGATGGAAGTAGACGAAATGGACCTAGGGCCCATCGGGAAAACTTTCGCTCTATCACCAGAGGAAGAGGAGAAACTCTTAACTTCTCCCTCAAAAAACACAAGTTCGGCTAAGAATGGAGCGGAAATGGAAGTGAATCTGCGGCTCAGCGGTGCCGCCAGAAAGCGACTCAGGTACCACCTGGGTAAAGGTCACTCCATTGAAGAAGCGCGACAACTAGCACAGCAGCCAATGAACTTAAAGCGTCAGCGCTCCAGCAGCACCACCCCTAAGCAAAGATCTCCCAAAAGAGCTAACTTAGTGGAAAGGACAACTGACCCATCAGAAGCCGAAAGGGCAAAGGCAGCAGTGCCTAACCTGGAGGTGAAAGAAGGGACGGCTAAAATGTCCTACAAAGATGCTGCATGTAGCACCAAGCTGGGTATCATACCACCTGATTATCCGGCAACGATATGGCCTACGGATAAACTAAAGGCCATTCAACACGCTATCCTGGACAGCATAAGGAAAAAGCAGACTGGTGGTGCCAAGCCAATCTTTAACAGCTGCACCTTCCGCGCAGGATACATAGTTGTCTCATGTGGCAACGATGAAACAACCGACTGGTTAAAGTCAGCAATGCCTAAACTTGAACCATGGAAAGATGCGCAAATTAGGGTCGTTTTAGAAAAGGACATACCAAGGCCTTTGATCTTCACATGCCACTTTCCAGATCTGGACAGCACATCCACAGAGGACATCCTCAACCTCCTGGATGGGCAAAACTCTGGCCTGAACGTTCAGGAATGGCGGGTACTACGTAGAGTACAAAAGGGTAAGGTGACGGAGCTAACCATCGCAATCGACCCCATCTCCGCCATTGTGATCAAAAAGCATCACTACTGGTTGAACTATGGGTTTAGCACAGTTCAACTTAGAACTAAGGCCAAAACCCCGGAGAAGGATGCTGAACCAGAAGCGCCCAAACCTCCCGCATTGCAGCGGACCGAGGAACAACCCTGCACTTCGGCATCGGCGATCGCAGCAACCGCAGTGAGCGTAACGCAAACCGATGAGCAGCCATGTTGCTCTAAAGATGCGCCACACGCCACCAAGCCTGCACCAATGTCAAGTGCTCAAAGGGTAGAGGAAGGCATAAGAATGCGACCCCCGCTTCGTGCCGACAAGAAAAATAATGGTCCAAAGAGGTCCAAAAAAGGCGAGCGTCACTCTGCTGAGGAAGCGGCCTTGCTGGGTAGCAACAGAGGCAAGAAAAAGGCAGCCAGTGCCAAAAAACAGAGGCGATAATGCCACACGCTATCCCAAGCAACAATAGAAGGCAACTCGGATGCCTTCAATTAAACCTCCACCATGCAAAGGCTGCCTCGGCTGAACTAGCAAGGAGGTTTAACAAACAAAACTTGGATATAGCTCTAATCCAAGAACCGTGGGTACGTGACAGAGTCATTGAGGGACTCCAAGATGTTAATGGTAAGTTAATCTATGCCAACAATGATCGCCCTAGAGCGGCAATCTTAATTAGCAATAATTTAACTTTCATTCCCATTTCGCAGTTCACTACCACCGATCTCGTTGCGATCTGGACCAAGGTGCCAACAGACAAAGGCGAGCACGAGGTAATCATTGCCTCTGCCTACCTTCCAGGAGATGAGGAAACTGCTCCAACAAGGGAACTTGTAGCCCTAGTCAACTACTGCAAGGAGAACCACCTACGCTGGATAATAGGATGCGATGCGAATGCCCATCATACGATATGGGGCAGCACAAACATCAATGCGAGAGGTGAGTGCCTTCTTGAATTCTTACTTAGATATAATGTATCAATAGTAAACCGAGGCAATGAACCAACATTTAGGAATGCAATAAGGGAGGAAGTACTTGATCTTACCCTATGCAGTCCAAATGTACTATCAGAAGTCTCAAATTGGCATGTGTCCGGGGAAGCATCAATGTCGGACCACAGTCTTATCAGGTTTGACTTAGGTGCTACCTTACCGCACATAACAATTTACAGAAATCCAAGGAATATAAATTGGAATGTCTTTCACTTTAACTTAGAACAAAGTGCTAACTACTCTAGGCATCACCTGGTGCTTAAATCTGAGCTTGAGATGGAGGCAAATGAACTCCACTCAAACATTACGTCTGCATTTCATGAGAGCTGTCAGGAAAAAGTGAAAAAACCACGAAGGGATGTCCCCTGGTGGAATAGTACGCTTTCAAGACTACGCCATGAAACCAGAGTATTATGGAATAGAGCTAAACAAACAGGGGACTGGGTCTCCTACTCAAGAGCTCTAACCAACTTCAACAAAGAATTGAGGAAATCTAAGAGAGCTTCCTGGAGGGATCACTGTGATAAGATTTCAAACCTTCCTAATGCTATCCGCCTCCAGAAAGCCTTATTAAAGGATCACTCAAACGGCATATGTACCCTGAAAAAGCCAGATGGTAGCTACACTAAAAACCCAGAAGAAACTAGCCAACTTCTACTGGACACCCATTTCCCGGGATGCCATGCTTTACATGAGTCCACAATGTTGGTAGAACCTACCACTTATGCTGACAGGAAGGACCTAAAGCTGGCAAATAAGCTATTCCATGAAAATCGGGTACAATGGGCTATATCTACATTTAGCCCATACAAATCTCCTGGACCTGATGGGATATTCCCTTGCCTTCTGCAAAAGGGAAGCCAATACATTGTCCCTACTTTGTCCAGACTATATAAAGCAAGCCTATTGCTAGGTTATATTCCTACGAAATGGGCTGAGGTAAAGGTCGTATTCATTCCAAAGGTAGGGAAAAATCCCGAACAATTGCCTAAGTCATACAGACCGATTAGCCTCAGCTCATTTTTCCTAAAAACAATGGAAAAAATATTGGATCAGCACATACGGGAGAATAACTTGGTTAATTTCCCACTGCACCAACTTCAATTTGCCTACCAACAAGGTAAATCTACTGAGACTGCAATACACAGTCTGGTAACCATTATTGAAAAAGCTATTGAGTCAAAACAAATCGCACTTTGCGCTTTTATTGACATAACAGGAGCTTTCGATAATACGTCCTATGAGGCAATCAACAATGCCCTATCTCAAAAGGACGTACCTAAACCCATCAGACGATGGACTATATCAATGCTGAAATCCAGAACGATCAGTACAGAATTAGGAGGAAGAATAAAGTCTATCAAGGCCACAAGAGGTTGCCCGCAAGGGGGAGTACTCTCTCCTCTTCTGTGGACACTAGTAATAGATGAACTTCTCCACAAACTGAACAACCTAGGATTCCACACCCAGGGCTATGCTGATGACCTGGTAGTATATATAGTGGGCTGGCATGAAGAGACCATCTCTAACCGCATGCAACAAGCCCTCAACATAATAAACAAATGGTGCACTGACAAAGGGCTCTCTATCAACCCATCTAAAACTGCGCTAGTGCCGTTCACCAGGAAAAGGAATATCAACATCAAATGTTCTTTCCTGAATGAATCGACTCTACAACTCTCCACAGAGGCGAACTACCTTGGTATCAACCTTGACAAAGCGCTTACCTGGAACTCGCATCTTGAGAAAGTTACTGTAAAAGCCACAAGGGCATTCTATGCCTGCACAAGGCTTTTTGGTAAAACATGGGGGCTCAGCCCCAGAATGACCTACTGGACATTCACTACAGTTGTTAAGCCTATAGTCACTTATGCTTCCATAGCATGGTGGCCCAAAGTTAAGCAACGAAAGGCGGCAAGCGATCTTAACAAATTGTACCGCCTCATCTGCATCGGTATAACAGGAGCAATGAAAACATGCCCAACTGACGCTTTGGGCGTGCTCCTAGGTATACCACCGCTTCCCATCTTAATTGAAAAAGAAGCAAGATTGAGTGCCTTAAGACTAAAAGGCAACGCCGATCTTAAAAGTGGAGATATGAGAGGACATCTAAAGATCTTAGAAGACTTTCGACACACTCCTATACTACACAGGGTGGATACAATATCTCCCAAACCCATTCTCTACAGAAACTTCCGAATTATTATTAATGAACGAACAACTTGGAGAACTAATTCTATCAATTTCAAGCCTGGATCTCAATTATGGTTCACTGATGGGTCCAAGCTGATGGTAGAGCAGGGGCAGGAATCAATGGGCCTAAATTTAAAAAATCGATTCCGATGGGACTCTACCCAACAATATTCCAGGCAGAAATACATGCCATTGAAATATGTGTGAGAGAATGCCTTCGCAGGAAAATGAGAGGTACTCACATCTACATACTTTCAGATAGCCAAGCGGCTTTAAAAGCCCTTCTATCTACAACCATCACCTCTAAATTGGTAAATGATTGCCTAAACCTTCTCAACATGTTAGGAAAACTCAACACAGTAACTCTGGTCTGGATTCCGGGACATGAAGGGCATGAGGGGAATGAAATGGCTGATGACCTCGCAAAACAAGGAGCAAATATGCAACTTACTGGTCCTGAGCCTTTCTGTGGACTCACGAAAAGCCACATTAATGAATTCCTCAGGAAATGGGAAGAAAGGAAATTTGCTGCACACTGGCTAAACTGTGCCGGTCAGCGTCAAGCCAAACTATTCCTAAGTCCCAACAAAGGAATATCAGACAAGCTACTCTCACTAAACAGAGTAGATCTGCGTCTTTTAACAGGATACCTCACAGGTCACTGCAGCCTGAGGTATCACTTAAATAACATTGGTCTATCAGAGACCAATGTCTGCCGCTTTTGCGAAATGGATATAGAAAGCTCAGAACATGTGCTTTGTGAATGTCCTGCGCTGGGCAGACAAAGGCTTCACCACCTTGGTGGTATCGTAGTATCTCCATGTAATCTTTGGAACAACAAACCCACAATAGTGCTAAAATTTATAAAAAGCCTTAAACTTTAGGGTTACAAAATAGGTCTTGCACAATAGATCAACTCTGGTCGCAGTGCGTAATGGCCTTCTAATAATAGAAATATGTCCCGAGATATTGCACATATATCATTGACAGATTCACCTATATTACTAACATAAGTAAATTTTCCCTCAACATCACTACTTAACATGCCATTCAACACTATTAGACCATTATTTATACAGAACTCTATGAACTGCCTTCCACCTCTATTGATTTTTTTGTCTCTTGAATTCCTATCTGCTTTTCCTCCTACAATATCATTTAGTAAGATTTCGTCCATATTTACTTGTAAGTCTCCAATTCGTGGTGGTACATTAAGGTCACCGATTACAACACCATTTACAAAATCATTTTGAACAAAACTTTCTTTTACAATTTGAAAATCATGTATCCAGTTATTACCCTTCAAATATAATGGAATGAAGTTTACAGTTTTTTCGGCCACACAAAATTCGATTACGTCTAAACACTTAAACGAATATCTGACATCAACATTTTCTAGGTCTTTTTTAATGCCATAAAGGAGTCCACCACTTGCCCGCCCATAATGACTACGTCGTCCTGCTGATCTCCAAAACAGAGTAAGCCCCTTGAAGAATTTAAAATATTTTTCTAAATTTTTCGTTTCAACATGCGTTTCTAACAAGATGAAAACATCAAACGAACAAATGTAATCAAAAAAATCTTTATATAACGTTTTGTTTGCTAAGCCGTTAATGTTATACGACACAATTTTAATATTAGTTAATTGATTACGATTTTCTAAAAGTTCATCACTGCTGGTTATTACACTTAATTTTGCGGTTACTTTAGTACCTACAATTCTTTAGTTTTTTGAATTTATTTTCTCTAACAAAGAGTAATAGGTTATATCAATTTTTGACACGTTTATACCAAAGTAGTGAATAAGAATTTTTTCTGCCGGCTGTCCCTCACACATATGTAAGTAATCTATCTTCTATCTATCTATAGTATTATTTTAAAACATGGCGCTTATTCTGACTAAACTACAACACGTACAGATATGAAATATATATCAAAAGAAAGGTTTTGATGAGCATATTTCCAGAAAATTATAAAAATTAAAATTGGTTAATTAGTGCATGAAATATCTGCGTGTAAAGTTATCAAAATTTTCATATTGATAACAGCGATGTCTATGCAAAGCGGGTTGACACACAAATATACGCACATATGTATATGTGTACGTTTGCTTTGTTTAGCTCCCTTTCTAATGAGCACAGCATTGTATACATTTGGATTCTCAATAATTGTTTTGCTTTGTTATCCTTACTAATAAATATGTATTCATGAACATAGTCCCAACGGGTGCTGCGAATTTTTTTCAAAATATTGTTGTGATAGCAATAATTGGTATGAATTGACAATTGACTTGAAATTTGACAATTCACTTAAAACAACGGTAACAGTGCAAATTAGAAAGAGTTTTGGACAGACGCAAAATAGAATTTATTTTAAGAAAAAAGTACATCCATATTTAATTTTAAAATATGCCTAGAGGACGACCAAGAAGAGTTCGTAGAAGAGTTCCTACTTTAAGTGGAGGAATAGAGCAGGTAAGTAAGTGATAAATGTTTGAAACGTCACGTATTGGATATGATTGGTAGAAGCATCCACTTTTGTTTTCGTTCATATATGGTACAATTAAACTACAATATATAAACGTACCTATGTATGTATTTAAAAATTTTGTGTGCGTTTGATCATTTTTGCAAAACTCAAAATTTTAAATAGTTTTAAAAAATGAGGAGAGGGAGACAAATTAGTTATTTATTTGATACTATTTCAAAGGTAAACTGTATTTGGGCTATTCTCAGAAAAAATTTATAGTAATAGACGATGCCCAACGCCATTTAAAAGAACACTATTACCCATCAAATCAACGAACTTTTTGACACAGATATAAATTTTTAAGTGTTTTGTTTTTCTTTGTATTGTATTCTATGTGTGTACATGTATATTTTTATGTGTGCAGCCATTATCAAATCATATATGAATATGAACTTCGAAATTTTTTTTAACATTCTTCTTAAAATTTTTTAAAACGTAAAGATCTGTGAAAAAAAATTTTTACTTTTGCAAATCCAAGAAATTTTACGAATGGCAAACAAAAAAAATTGTATAATTGTGTTGGTGAATGGCACACGACTTATCATAAAACAAATGCATCCGAATTGTTTGCACGGAAGTGTTATGCGGAGAGGCTCAGGGAAGGCGATTTCTATTGCCTCGTATAAATTTGCAGCCGAGCGAAACCACACTTCCTTTTACGTTAAAGCGCCGCCAATTTCCCACTACAATAGCCTTCGCCATAACAATAAATAAGGCCCAGGGGCAAACATTATCAAGGGTGGGGCTTCATTTAAAGGAGAATTGCTTTGCTCACGGCCAACTTTATGTTGCGTTAAGCCGGGTTAGATCCTGGGAAAATATACGAGTTCAAATGGGCAATAACGAAAACTTAACGTTGAATGTAGTTTATAATGAAGTAATTAAAAAAAAAAATTACTGATTTAACTGAAAAAATTTTTTAAAATGTTATATGCATAAGTTCTTACATATTACATATGAATAAAAATATACACTTTTCTAATCATCATAACTTTTAATATTATATATAAAAGTGTCACATATGCTGTTTACTTTCCGTGTGAAAAAAGCCCACCCGATTTTCGGGGGTTACATACTAGTTTATTATTATTGTATGACATCCATTTGTCGTCAATATTCATGCTATCATTCCTTACGAATATCTTATGTGTTCTACTTAAGGTCAAGAGCTTTTGTTTTAACTGCAATAGCACTTTTCTATTTTGTTGCCTTTCAGAGCTAAGGTCCTTTTCAATATATATATCCGAACCTCGCAACATTCTAGCGTTTTTAAGGATATCTCCTGCCAGTTTCAAACTCTGCTATTATATTGCACTTATTATCTTTATCGTATAATGAACGTGCCTCTCTTATTTTAATGTGATGCAGACTAAGCTTATCTTCGCATAATTTTTGAACAACTAGTGTTGGTTTTTCATCTTTTGTAACGCCTTTAAAAAATAACCTATTTCGCTTACTTTGGTCAACAAGGCGTAGTATTTCTTTTTGTTCCGATTCCCTGTCTTTTTTAAATTTTTGTACTTCTAGTTTAAGGGATTCGTTTTCAGCCTTTAGCTTTTCAATTTCCAATCCCATTGACTCTTTTAAATCTCGTATGTCTGGTTTAAAAGCTAATTGCTCTAATTGCTTATTAAGGTTGGTTTCAATTCCACGTATGGCTGTCATTACATCTTGCAGTGAAAGATCCGGAGATAATTCGGTAACTCTTCTCTTAGCCGCATTACTTGAAGTAGGAGTTCGATGCATTTTGTCAACTTGCAAGTATTAACAATTATAAAATAATTATTATTTAGTAACTACTACTAGGTGGCAATGCCTTTGATACGTTATACCAGAGAATGTTAATGCAATGAGAAGGTGCAAATGTTAAATGAGCTTTTTTCGAGTTCTAATTTATAGATTCATAATAAGGTCATTTCAAATTCAACTTTCCTGAAGAGGTCGGAATTGCAGATATTTACCACGCGAGTGACGCGAGTGGAGGGTTTCTATATTTACTTACCACGCTAGGACAAGAATTCTGATATTTTCTGCGTTTACCAGACTACTGAGGAAGTTCATAAGATTTTTCGGCACACTACTAAGGAAATCGAAGCGAATAAATTTGCGGTTAAGAAGGCCGCGCGGCAGTTACCTTGCGGTGCAGAAGCTAAAGTCGGCGGAATTATTCGTTTTGTTTTTTGGCACGTATATAATTCAGGTTCAAGTCCTGAAGTCATATTTTTTTTCTTGCACATTTTTTTTTTACAATTCAAACCAGGAACGTTTGGTAAAATTTTTGAGTTTATTTTAATTAAAATTTCTTTAAAATACTGTTTTTTTTGTATTTTATAAATGGAAATTTCTTTTCGGTATAAAATAGTTCTTACTGGATATGACCTGACTTTTATATAAACCAATCAAAACAGAAAATATGTACATATATCTATAATCTATTTCATCAAATCCAAATTATATTGATGAGAAAATATCATTCTAATATCCGTCCAGAAAGCCAAACGCACATACACACATGCATATTCATATAATTACGCATACAAACTTTCAACTAACGCAGAATACATATGTGCATATAAAACTGCGAATCGAATAAATGAGTGATTTAGAAAAGATCATTAATAATTGTAAATTAGCGCGATCGTGAAAGACGTGTCGTATATACCATACGTCGTCTCATATTTGACTCAGGTTCAAATCCTGTGCACAGTTTTTTGCTCGATATTTTTATTTCATTTTTTATATTTGGTTTAATTAGAATTGATTTAAAATAGTGTATTCAGGTTTTTCTAATACCTGTTATTTAGAAATTTATTTAGAAATTTATTTTCTATATAACATTATTCATTTGAATTGATTTATATGTAAAACAGCCACAAAGTCAATCATATGAATATGCATTCCTATATTTAATCTCTTCAGTCAAATCTGAACTACTTACATACACATATTGATGAGAAAATATTCTAATATCCATCCAGCTGGAAGCCTAACGCGCATACTCACATATGTGTATAAATATATGTACAAACTACCACCATTCTAACAAACCCAGAACACAAGCTTCTGCGCACACTTGACACATGGGATATGTATACCCTATGAGCAAAAAGAACCGGGAAGGTGATGTTGACTGCTTCCTTCGATTGCCAAGGCATAGTCCACCATGAGTACCTTCCATCGGGCCAGACAGTCAATAGAGAATATTATTTATCCGTTTTGAAACCTTAGAGAGATGCTGTGTGTTGCAAACCGCCGGAAATGTGAGCAAACAATTCTCAGATTTTGCATGATGATAACGCGCCATCGCACTGATCAAAGAGAATACAAATCGGCCTGCCGGGGGTGTTTGGAGGACTGGGTTAAACGTTGGAACATGTGTGTTGCTTCAGACGGGTCATATTTTGAAGAAGATAATATAAATTTGCCTTAAATTTAACTCTGTTTTGTTTAATTTAAACATTCCCGGTACTTTCTGATCATAAGGTACATACATGCGGCTTTGCGGACAGCAATGTTTGATTCGCTGGAAGTCGCATTAACTCGCGACTGTCGCACAGTTAGAAGACATATTTACATACATATAAGGCTGCATACATACATACGGAGCCGCGGCCACTCGACATGACAAAAATTTAAGATTTATCAAATATTGGCAAATAATTCCACGCGAAATATTCCAATATTGACTATTTTCGAATGGTCGCGAAAATTGGCATATGGGCGCCTCGTTTTATGAATGGAATTGAAATATGAGCTCTAACTTATGAATGAACATTTTGTTTTTGTTCTAAATTGTTCAGCGCCGTCGCTGATAGAATCATGGCCGCTGCGACTGCGTCTACGAATGTATTTTGTTTTTGTAGTCGCTAGGCTTAGATTTTAGCTTTGGGCGACATCCGCATGTGAGGTACATATGTGTTTTTGTTGTGTTCTAGAACATTTTAGAATGTGTGGTGGCAAAGCGGCCATCGCGTTGCGCTTGCTGTTGCTTTTGCGTCTATCAAAGTATTGTGTTTTTGTAAGTATAATATTAGGAATATCGACTGGTAGTATAACATTCTCTGCTAGTAGTAACATATGAATACAATTATTTTGTAGGAAGTTTAGAAGGCAAGTAGGTATACTCGTATACTATGTATGTATATATGCTAGGACATACATAGAGCAGAATTGTTTTTGCACTTGTTAGGAAGAAACTCGTTCACTAGTGCGAATGTGTATTTCTTGTAAGAATGTGATGTGCTGTGACATGTGTACATACATAAGTCAAGGTTATTTGGGCATACTTGCATATGTGATATGATGTTCTTGCGCTTGTGCATTATTGTTTTTCATATACAAATGTACATACATACATATGTATGTAAATGCTGTCGAATACATAAACTATAAATTGACATATGTACAACATAAAATAAGTGTTGATTTATCTTAAACCGTTCATTTTTTCTGAATGCAAATACCTCCTATTGACATGTACTTATGTATATTATCATATACATACCATCATTTATTTACATATAAATGTAATGAAAAACTTCATGAATTACTTTCAGAACTTTATTAAAATTTATTCGCGTCGCGCGCATGCACAAAACCTTTTGTTCACAACGCAGGTGCAGAAATAAACGCTCTGCGTGTTTATCCTCCCCACGTGACTCGCCATCAATTCTCGGTGCAAATTTTTTTTTTTTTTGTTTTAACATTTTTTTTTTTAATGTAATCGTAAAAAAAATTGTAATAAATTTTATATATCTGCTTATCATTTCAAAAGTAACCAAATGGTAAAAAAATAAGCAGTCGAAGAAATAAACGCACCGCCTATTTTTCCTCGCCACATGTTAGACTCGAGTTCAATTCCCGGCGCAAACATTTTTTTATTAATTTTTTTTGAAATCGTTTTTTTTTAATGTAATTGAAAAAAAAATTATGTAATAAATTTTATGTATCCGCTTATCATTTCAAAAGTAACCAAATGGTCAAAAAATAAGCATTCGAAGAAATAAACGCACCGCCTATTTTTCCTCGCCACATGTTAGACTCGAGTTCAATTCCCGGTGCAAACTTTTTTTTATAAATTTTTTGTTTTTAAATCGTTTTTTTTTTAATGTAATTGAAAAAAAAAATTATGTAATAAATTTTACGTATTCGCTTATTATTTCAAAAATACGAAAATATTGTAGTAAAAATTTAATTGGTTTAATGTCGAGGTGAGAAATGTGTTGTGTGTTGAGGTGAAAGATATGTGGTGTTTCTAATTTTTGTGTGGGCAAAAGTCAGTGAGGTGTCTATAAACTCGGTCTGCTAAATGACCTTATTACAAATCTTTCAAATCTCAATTGTACTAAAAAAAGCTCACAGTAACATTTGCACCTTCTCATTGCATTAACATTCTCTGGTTCCGCTCAATAAAAGACAGGAGATACACCGATTTTGATGAAGTTCCCAAGTCTCACTGAACAATCAAAGGCTCGTAAACTTACGTCAGCAACGCATTTATTCAACTCGCAGAGTCTCGGAGCAACTTGTTATTGCGACAAATGTATTGTCCCCCCTCAATAGAATTGGTGTTACGGTCTGTAGGATGATAATTCACCTCACTTAGCTTATACACCAACCTATTATCACAGTACTCCTTCCTGCCGCTAGATGTCGCTTTGATTTCAGTTTTCAGTTAATTTCTCCGCGCGAATAATGATCAAAAAGGACACTCAGAAAGGCCACCACCAGGCGAATCTTTTTAATTTAATAATTTTCGCCAACTCCCTCGTCCAGCAGTTTTGCCACACCACAACAGCAATCACCAACACTTCAACATCCGCTCCCAATGTTGAAACTTTTTATATCTTCGAATATCCTTGGTAAAATTAAGAATTTTATAGGAGCGCTCTAATTACACGACTAACCACAAAGACCTTCTTATTCTTTCAAATTCTTTATGTCTCTCAATACTCAAGAATCCTGTAATATTAACAATCAAACTTACATTAACACATTCACCACATTAATCGATGAATCCGCCACTCAAAATCTTAAGCCATACTCGTACTCTCTCAGTACGCCTCAACCCCGTGAACAAGGACCAAACTACTACTCTCTCACTCAACTTCAACAAGCCTACCCTCGCACACTCAACAACGCACTCTTCGAGTACAAGTTAAACTCAGCGCCAAATATCTCTATCCTTCTCTCGAATAACAACAACACTATTAAATCAAGTAGTGATAACACTTTTCAGCACACTGACGATAAGGAAATCTCAACAGAAGTTTTCTCAGGTATTTCTTCTGATGTCGAGTAACTATACAATAAACTAAATAAGAAAATGTATAAACTAAAGTAGCACAAACTTCCCAACTCTCATGAATGGATTTTATATTTAATAACTACCATGAGTTTCAGCTCTTGGTGCAGTCCCTTTCCCCTTCAATAATCTCACTAAATGAAACCCATTTAGCAAGTAACACAACTGCATTCCACTCCAAAGCCAATGTCAGCATATTTCATAACCTTCTTCTTCTTCTCCTTCTTAATTGACGCGATAACCGCTTACGCGATTTCGGCTGAGTTTAACAAAGCGCGCCAGTCGTTTCTTCCTCGTGCTAACCGGCGCCAATTGGACACACCAAGTGAAGCCAAGTCCTTCTCCACCTGATCTTTCCAACGCAGAGGAAGCCTTCCTCTTTCTCTGCTACCACCAGCTGGTGGTAATTTAGCAAGTAACACAGCTGCATTCCACTCCAAAGCCAATGTCAACATATTTCATAACCTTCTTCTTCTTCTTCTTCTTCTTAATTGACGCGATAACCGCTTACGCGATTTTGGCTGAGTTTAACAAAGCGCGCCAGTCGTTTCTTCCTCGTGCTAACCGGTGCCAATTGGACACACCAAGTGAAGCCAAGTCCTTCTCCACCTGATCTTTCCAACGCAGAGGAAGCCTTCCTCTTCCTCTGCTACCACCAGCTGGTACCGCATCGAATACTTTCAAAGCCGGAGCGTTTGTATCCATTCGGACGACACGACCCAGCCAACGAAGCCGCTGGATCTTTATTCGCTGCGCTTTGTCTATGTCGTCGTAAAGCTCATACAGCTCATCGTTTCATCGTCTGCGATATTCGCCGTTGCCAACGTGCAAAGGTCCAAAAATCTTATGCAGAATCTTAATCTCGAACACTCCAAGCGTCGCTTCATCGGATGTTGTCATCGTCCAAGCTTCTGCGCCACACATTAGGACGGGCATGATGCGAGCCTTTGTAGAGTGTTAGTTTTGTTCGTCGCGAGAGGACTTTACTGCTCAGTTGCCTACTTAGTCCAAAGTAGCACTTTTTGGCAACTCAATAAACGAATTCTTTTACAACCTCGAAATTATAACTGTCTACAGTGACGTGGGTGCCGATACGCGAGTGCGCCGACTGTTTGTTTGAAGACAGGAGGTACTTCGTTTTGTCCTCGTTCACCACCAAACCTATTTGCCTTGCCTCTTTATCCAGTTTGAAGAAGGCATAACTAACAGCGCGGTTGTTAAGGCCGATGATGTCAATATCATCGGCATACGCCCGAAATTGTACGCTCTTATAAAATATTGTGCCTGAACGATTAAGTTCTGCGGCTTGTACGATGCTCTCCAACTTCAGGTTAAAGAAGTCACACGACAGCGAGTCACCCTGTCTGAAACATCGTTTGGTATCAAACGGCTCGGAGAGGTCCTTCCCAAGCCGTATTAGTTGTGTGGGGATACCAAATTCAGACATCGCGGCATACAAGTAACTCCTCTCCGTACTGTCGAATGCAGCTTTGAAATCGACGAAAAGATGGTGTGTGTCGATTGTCCTTTCATTGGTATTTTCCACGATTTGGCGTATTGTGAACATTTGGTCGATGGTAGATTTTCAAGGCCTAAAGCCACACTGATAAAGCCCGATCCGTTGGTTGGTGGTGGGCTTCAGCCTTTCACACAATACGCTCGCTAGAACCTTATAGGCGATATTTAGAAGACTAATCCCGCGGTAATTGGCACAAATTGCAGGATCCCCCTTCTTATGGATTGGGCAGAGCACACTTAAATTCCAATCGGCAGGCATGCTTTCATCCGACCATATTTTGCATAGGAGCTGATGCATGCACCTTACCAGCTCCTCGCCGCCATGTTTGAATAGCTTAGCCGGCAGTCCGTCGGCGCCCGCGGGCTTGTTGCTCTTTAGCCGCGTTATCGTTATTCTCACCTCGTCATGGTCGGGTAGCGAAGCGTCAATTCTGTCGTCGACGGTTGGGGTATCGGGATCTTCACATTCTCTGTGACAAGCGCAGCTCTCACTATTTAGCATGTTTGAGAAGTTTTCCCTCCATAATCTAAGTATACTCTGGATGTCAGTCAATAGACCGCCGTCTTTGTTCTTACAGGAAAACGCCCCTGTCTTAAAACCTTCTGTAAGCCGCCGAACTTTCTGGTAGAATTTTCGGGCGTTGCTCCTGTTGGCCAGCATCTCAAGCTCTTCGCACTTACGTTTCTTCTTTCGGATAATACGTCTCTCTTCCTTTTTCAGCTCTCTGTAGCGATCCCACATGGCTCGCGTTGCGCCCGATCACAGCGTGGCTCTATATGCGGCATCCTTTCTTTCTGCGGCAGCATGACAATCCTCGTCGTACCAATTGTTTTTTCAGGCTCGCCGGTATCCGATTTCTTCTTCGGCGGCGGTACGTAGAGAACGAGAAACGTTGCTCCATTGTTCGTGCATGCCGGTTTGTTGGGCAATACTCTCTGAGAGCAGGAGTGAGAGTCGAGTGGCGAATCTTCTGGATGTCTGCTGTGATTGCAGCTTTTCGATGTCGAACATTCTTTGCGTAGGTAGCTGCACGTTTTTTGCTGCACAGGGGCGTGTGCGCAGTTTGGCTGCAACAAGGTAGTGATCCGAGTCGATGTTGGGTGCTCGGATCGTACGTATGTACATCTAATACACTAGAAGCGTGTCTCCCATCTATCACAACATGATCGATCTGGTTTCGTGTTTTTCGATCAGGAGAGAGCCAGGTGGCTTGGTGAATCTTCTTATGCTGGAATCTGGTGCTGCAGACTACCATGTTTCGGGCCCCGGCGAAGTCGATCAGCCTCTGTTCGTTACCGGATGTTTGGTTGTGCAGGCTGAATTTTCCGACTGTGGGGCCAAAAATTCCCTCCTTGCCCACCCTGACGTTGAAGTCGCCAAGCACGACTTTTTTGTCGTCGCGGGGGAAGCGCTCATGGAAACGTTCCAAGCGCTCATAGAAGGAATCTTTGGTCGCATCGTCCTTCTCTTCCATCGGGGCTTGGGCGCAAATTAACGAGATGTTAAAAAATCGCGCTTTGATGCGGGTTATTTGCGAGACGCTCGTCCCCCGGAGTGAATGACAGTACTTGGCGACGAAGTCTCTCTACCACAACAAATCCGACACCGAATTTGCCCTCCTTTATATGGTAGCTGTAGTAGACGTCGCAAGGTCCAATGTTTTTCTTACCTTGCCTCGTCCATCGCATCTCTTGGATGGCAGTGATGTCAGCCTTTACTATCACGAGGACATCAGCCAGCCGGGCAGAGGCACCTTCCCCATTAAGGGACCGGACATTTCAGGTTCATGCCCTCAAATCGTATTCCTTATTTCGTTTGCAGGGGTCGGCATCAGTAAAGGTAGTTCTCATCCGAGGCTTTGTTGCTGTTTTCATTGGGGGGGCCTTTTAAGTGGCGGGTCCCGAACCCAGCGCTCAACCAACTATCCTGGAATGCTTCGCCTTCTCACGTTAGCTCACTCCCGAACGGGTGTTTGGAAACTACCCAGAGGATACGTGGGCTAATCCCGGAGCTGCTTGAACCATATGCAGAAGAATCGTCCTGGCCACTCCCAAGTGAATGGCGATCAGTAACTTTCCCCACTTGCGTGGACTTCTACACATGGAACCATCCTCCATCGTTCCATAACCTCCCAAACATAATTTCAAGTAAGCAAGGTGTTGCTATTTTGATCAAGAAAAGCTTACCTTTTAAAAGGAACGCCATACAATCTAATATATCAGCTATTGATATTGAAGTCAATCTTAATTTAAAGTTGAATATAATATGCACCTACATACTACTCTTACAAAATTTCTCAAGTACTGACATTTTACATTTGCTCCAACAAATCTCACACCCCATCATCCTTGGAGGTGATCTTAACGCTTGGAGCCAAGTCTGGGGCTCTCCATATTCAAATAACAGATGAACAGATCTAATATGCCTTAACAATGGTAGCGCAACACATTTTTCTTCCCACGGTTCATTTTCTCATTTAGACCTCACTTTCTGTTCAGCAAGACTGCTTAATCGTTGCACATGGAGTATATTAAAAGACTTACATGGAAGCGACCACTACCCAATAATATGCAAAATAGATACCCAGCCACTTTGTTGCAAACCGAAATGCATATTTAAAACAGACTATGCTGACTGGAGTAAATTTACCGACTTATGTGAAAAATCTAAGATGAAAATTCCAGTTTCTGCCAATATTAAGAAAGAATCAGCACAAATACAAAAAATCATGCGCTCTGCCGTAAATCTAGCCATCACAGCAAGGTACCCTCAAAAAACGTGTCTTGGTGGAACTCTGATTTAGCATCTCTTAGATCAAAAAAGCAGTTATCATGGTACCAATATAAACGATGCCAAACGCGTGAAAACTTAGTCGCTTACACAAGACTAAATGCTCTTTCTCGACGTCAGGCTAAAGCAGCAAAGCGGGAATGCTTCAAAAAACTTACAGCCAACATCAATCCCTCTTTCTCCCCAAAAAAAATCTGCCATGACATAAACCTCCTGTCCGGCGGATCTAAAAATACTCTTATTTCCTAATTAAGCACTGGAATCTTAAGCACCGCCGATAAAATCTCAAACTTTTTTGCTAATCACTTTTCCAACGCCAGTGCCGATGAGAACTTCAGTGCTGAATTTAGAAAAAGTAAGACTTTGATATCACGTGACATTACAGCGAAAACGTACCCTCTTTATCCGCAAAATCAATAGAATCCCAAATCTCCTACCCACTGATAAAAAATCTTCCAGCCTCAATGAAGGTACGATTAATAGAGCTGTATAACAAAATTTTCGACACTGGTATCTATCTACACTGGAAAATAGCCAACATACTGCCAAAACTTGAGACCTGAAAGGATTCCACTGATCCCAATAGCTACCGCTCAATCTCCCTTCTAAGCTGTCTTGGAAAAATCCTAGAAAAGGTTATCAGCAACCGTTTTGCATGGCATGCCAAAAGAAATAATCTTTTTACCTCTCGTCAGGTTGCATACAAAAAGGGGCACGGTACGATCGATGCCTTACTAACCCTTGAACATTTTATAACCAACGCCCATATCCAACCACATATCTTTGTTATCATTAGACTTCCAAAAAGCTTTTGATAGCATAGGAGTTCATCTAATTCTAAAACAGCTATTACGATGGAAGGTTGGTCCAAAAACGTTGAACTTCATAAAATCCTTTTTTACGAACAGGAAACTCTTAGTCACTCTCAATGGCTCACACTCATCCATTCACAATCTCAAGGTTCACAACTTTCAGCATTACTCTTTATAATCGCCTTTGATGAATTAAGTTTCCTTCTATCTAAATACAAAGATATCGAACACCAAATTTACGCCGATGACGTTGTCATATATTCGAAGCTCAAAGACTCTCAAACTGTCAAAAACATTTTTAAAGATATCCTTAATGATATTTCATCTTGGTCGATAACCTCTGGCGTACGACTTTTTCTTGAGGAAACTCACCTTTTACACATATGCCGCAAGAAAAGTCCGTGCGATATATCTATAAATATGGGTAATTACAATATTCAAACAAAGGAAACCTTAAAATTGCTAGGATTAATAATAGATTCTAAGTTCCTTTAAGTCATACTGTAACTATATTAGAAGTTCCTTAGTAACTAGATCAAATACCTATCTAGCAAACATAGTTATATACACCAAACTACACTTGTTAATGTTGTCAGAGCACTCCTGTTATCAAAAATTGACTACGCCTTACCAATCTACGGACACTGTGGAACATACGCAAAATCTCAGTTTCTCATCATGCCGCAATTCGTCGGATCATTAGAGCTTTCCCTACCTCTCGAATAAAGCGCTTATTAGCAGAAACCGGCGTACCGAGCATCTCTGACATATTTATTGATTCAACATCACGTATTTTGGCAAAATATTTCGATACCACTAAGACAACCCTAGTTAACGCTTTCAACAATGTAATCTCACGAAGAACACAGCCAAGGCTACCCTCAGCTTTAACAAGAGCTATCGCTTTCGCCAAGGAAAATTTCATAACGCTTTTTCGAGAGAAAGCGTTGTTGAAACTTTTCCCCCTTGGCACATCAACGAATCATGGCAAACCTCCGCGTGTATTTCTGCCATGAAAAAGCTCCTTATAAAAATACATATCTGCCGTTCGGAGTCGGCTTGAAGCTCCATCCATCCATTTGTGGAACAACATCAAGAGGCACACCACAAATAGGAGGAGGAGCTCGGCCAAACACCCAAAAAGGGTGTACGTGCCACTTATATATATATATAGATACTGGTCCATTTTTGTCATAGATTTGTACTGACTTGGGTCGAAGATAAGGCGTCGATAAGGCGGCCGCCGTAGCCGAATGGGTTGGTGCGTGATTACCATTCGGAATTCACAGAGAGAACGTTGGTTCGAATCTCGGTGAAAGCAAAATTAATAAAAAACGTTTTTCTAATAGCGGTCGCCCCTCGGCAGGCAATGGCAAACCTCCGAGTGTATTTCTGTCATGAAAAAGCTCCTCATAAAAATATCTGCCATTCGGAGTCGGCTTGAAACTGTAGGTCCCTCCATTTGTGGAAAAACATCAAGACGCACACCACAAATAGGAGGAGGAGCTCGGTCAAACACCTAACAGAAGTGCACGCGCCAATTATTTATTTTATTTTTTTTAGATACTGGTCCATTTTTGTCATAGATTTGTACTGACTTGGGTCGAAGATAAGGCGTCGCTAAAATTTGGATTTTTCTTAATTCGCTGCACTATCCACCGTTCATCTGCATCCGAAAACGGTTTTTGTCGTCCCGATTTCTTCTTACTTTCCACGAATTTTGTGTCTGTGAAACGCTTTATCACGCCGTATACAGTCGAGCGGGGTCTATCCACTATTTCTCCAATTTCCCGAAGGCTTTTACCCTTTTCATGATGACTAATATTTAAATTTCTGACTTCAATTGAGCTTTGCCCACGCTGTTTACCTATGTTGATAATTTGGACTTTTAATCAACAAAACACGACTGAAATTTGATTTTATTTTATAACGTTTGGTCCTTTTTTTGCACTGTTCTACCGAGAGCAAAATAATTGTGGAATTTCCCGTTTTAAAGTGCCAAATAATCGCAATGATGCCAAATGCCCTACTTATTTTTTACACCAATTTTGCGAATGCTGCATAATTAATTTTTTATAACAAGGAGGTAATAGATTTGTAAATTATTATTACTATTTTGAAAATCCTATTTGAATGCCAAATAGAAAAATATAAAAATAAAAATATTTAACTTACATTTCTTATAAAAATTTTGACTTTGAAAATGCATGCTATGTTTGTCCGAGTTCTTTATTGGGCTACTGTATGTATGTTTTTATTCTCTTTTAAAATTAAAAGCTAGTGTAATATACAAATTATTATAATTATTTTCTTATGATACTATCCAATGCGTCATAATTTGCGTTGTCTTAAAATTGCAGAGAACGTTAATGTATGTTGTGAATTCTCTCTTAAGTACATTGGCTCTGCAAAGTTTTTGGCTTCTGAAAAAAATTGACTAATGACCAACGGTGTTTTGCTGCGCGTTGGAAAAAATGTATTTCTATGCTCCCTTGCGAAAGAAAATTTTAATCAATATGCTTTTCAAAAAAAACTTAAATTTACATTCAAAGCTACATATATTTGAATTATACGCACAACAATTGAAAGTCAAAGTAACTTTAATGTCCAAGTAACTTGTTCAGAAACAAAATACATCGCAAAACGACGACCGGTTGAACACACCAAGTGAAGCCAAGTCCTGCTCCCCCTGATCTTTTCAACGCGGAGGAGGCCTCTGCTACCACCAGCTGGTATCGCATCGAATACTTTCAGAGCCGGAGCGTTTGTATCCAATCAGACGGCATGACCTAGCCAACGTAGCAGCTGGATCTTTATTGGCTGCGCTATGTTAACGTCGCTTCATCGGATTTTTTCATCGTCCACGCTTCTGCGCCATACGTTAGGACGGGCATGATAAGAAAATTGTAGAGTAGGCCGGGTCGATTTGTAGGGAGGCAAAAAAATCGCCCATTGCTCTGTGAAAATCATATTCTGAGGGATCAAAATAAGAAACTTTGCCGAAGGAACCATACCTCTAAAACGAATTCTGATGTCCCCCAATTAGGGTCGAACTTTTAGTGTCTTTTGTGGGGAGGGAAAAAATCGCCCATTGCTCTGTGAAAATCATATTTTAGGGATCAAAATAAGAAACTTTGCCCAAGGAACAATACCTCTAAAACTAATTCTGATGTCCCCCAATTTGGGTCGAACTTTTTAGTTTCGTTTCTCATGTAAAGGCCAAAAATGGTGAAATGGTGGGGAGTTCCAGGGGGTGTGCCACTGGCATGGGTGGATCGGCTGTCCTAAGTTAGTGGGGGTCGGTCATACATTTGGACTCGATTGGAGCACTCTAAATGGGTCAAAGTGGGATTTTTCGTTCGACCCAAATTGGGGGACATCAGAATTCGGTTTAGAGGTACCTATGGTTCCTTCGGCAAAGTTTCTTATTTTGATCCCTAGAACTCGATTTTCACAGAGCAATGAGCGATTTTTAAATCGACCCGCCCTATTGTAGAGTGTTCACTTGCCTACTTAGTCCAAAGAGCACTTGTTCGGAAGAGAGATTCTACGTTAGATTGACATTGTTATCGGTGTTAGTGCTGATTCCTAAATACACGCAGTCTTTAACAACCTCGAAATCATAACTGTCAACAGTGACGTGGGTGCCGATACGCAAGTGCGCAGACTGTTTGTTTGATGACAGGGGGTACTGATGTCAATATCATCGGCATACGCCAACATTTGTACGCTCTTATAAAAAATTGCCTGAGCGATTAAGTTCTGCGGCTCATACGATGCTCTCCAACATCAGGTTAAAGAAGTCACACGACAGCGAGTCACCCTGTCTGAAATATCGTTTGGTATCAAACGGCTCGGAGAGGTCCTTCCCAATTCTGAGGGCGCTGCTGGTGTTGAGCAACGTCATCTTACATAGCCTTATTAGTTTTGCGGGGATAGCAAATTCAGACATCGCGGCATACAGGTAACTCCTTTCCGTACTGTCGAATGCAGCTTTGAAGTAGACGAAAAGATGGTGTGTGTCGATTCTTCTTTCATGGGTCTTTTCCAAGATTTGGCGTATTGTGAATATTTGGTCGATGGTAGACTTTCCACGTCCAAAGCCACACTGATGCTTCAGCCTTTCACACAATACGCTCGCTAGAGCCTTATAGGCGATATTTAGAAGACTAATCCCGCGGTAATTGGCACAGATTGCAGAATCACCCTTCTTATGGATTGGGCAGAGTACACTCAGTCGACTATATTTTATATAGAAGCTGATACATGCACCTTATCAGCTCCTCGCCGCCATGTTTGAATAGCTCAGCCGGCAGTCCGTCGGCGCCCGCGGGCTTGTTGCTCTTTAGCCGCGTTATCGTTATTCTCACCTCGTCATGGTCGAGTAGCGAAGCGTCAATTCTGTTGTCGACGGTTGGAGTATCGGGATCTTCACATTCTCTGTGACAAGTGTAGCTCTCACTATTTAGCATGTTTGAGAAGTGTTCCCTCCATAATCTAAGTATGCTCTGGATGTCAGTCAACAGATCGCCGTCTTTGTTCTTACAGGAAAACGCCCCTGTCTTAAAACCTTCTGTAAGCCGCCGAACTTTCTGGTAGAATTTTCGGGCGTTGTTACTATTGGCTAGCATCTCAAGCTCCTCGCAATGACGAATTTCAGCCTCTCATTTCCTCTTTCTGATAATAGGTCTGCGTTAGTTTCTTAGCTCACGGTAGCGATCTCATATGGCTCTCGTTGCGCCCGATCGCAGCCTGGCTCTTTAGGCGGCATCTTTTCTTTCTGCTGCAGCATGATATTCCGCGTCATACCAACTGTTTCTTCGGGCTCGCCGGAATCCCGTTTCTTCTTCGGCGGCGGTACGTAGAGAACGAGAAATGTTGTTCCATTGCCTATGAGTGGCTGCTATTTGAGCAGTACTCTCTGAGAGTAAGAGAGTGAGTCGAGTGGCGAATCTGATAGCTGTCTGTTGTGATTGTAGTTTTTCGATGTTACACATTCTTTTCGTAGGTAGATGTACGTTTTTTGGTGCCCAGTGGAGTGTGCGTAGTTTTGCTGCAGGGAGGTAATGATCCGAGTCGATGTTGGGTCTCGTATCGTATGTACATCTAAAACACTAGAAGCGTGTCTTCCATCTATCACAAGAAGATCGATGTGGTTTCGCGTTTTTCGATCAGGAGATCACACTTAGGGCACTCGTTTAATTTCTCTAAATGCGTAGGTCGTCCAAAGCTAAAATTCTATGCCATGCGACTACGAGAACAAAATACATTCATAGGCGCAGCCGTAGCGACAACGATACTTTTAGTCGCGGCAGGACAGTTTCAAATATTGTACAGCACAATAAAAACAAATTCATTGATAAGTTCGAGCTCATATTTCTAGAAGCAAAATACTTTCATTCATAAAACGAGCCGCTCATGGGCCAATTTTTCTCAACGCCGACAAAAATTTATATCTAAGATAAAAGAAATTAAATCAAAATAGTCAACACTGGAATATTTCTAGGATAAATATTTGCCAATATTTGGTGAATCGTGAATTTTTGTCGTATTACCGCGGCTCCATATATATGTATATTTGCACCAATATATGTATGTAAATATGTCTTCTAAATGTTCGACAGTTTTGTGTCAGCTGGGTGCGTGAGCGTACAGTAAGATGCAGGAAACAGCAACAAGTAGATTATGAAAAGTTGTGATCCGGACATTTCGATACTAGAGAAAATTTCGAAACAATTATTTTTTGTTCTCTGATAGATAGTAAGTAAATTATTAAATAGTATATTACTTGACGTATATAGTTCTACAATTGATAAAAACTGTACAAAACATACGTAACGGGTTTTCCAATAAGAGGTGTTATTCTCGTAAAACATCAATGGTTTTGTTGCTTGTGTGGCACGTAGTGCCGTCTTGTTGAAAATAAACGGTGTCGAGGTCAATACCATCCAATTCCGGCCATTAAAATCGTTAATAATCTCTCGATAGCGCAATCGATTCACCGTAACTGTTGCTCCAGCTTCATTTTCGAAAAAGTAAGGTCCAATGATTTCGCCGGACCATAAACCGCACGAAACAGTCGGTCTCGTTGGGAATAGACAGGCTTTTCAACAATAACTCTTGGATTTTCTGAGCTCCATATCTGACAATTTTACTTGTTGACGAAGCCACCGAGGTCGAAATCAGCCTCATCACTCAAGATGATTTTTCGATGGAATTCCGGATAATTTTCATGAATTTCAACTACGCAATCAGCAAAGACACGACGTTGTTGATGATCGGACGGCTTGAGTTCTTGTGTTAACTGGACTTTATAAACCTTAAAATCCAAATCTTAATGCAAAATATGGTATAATGACGTTTGTGGAATGCCTATTTCCAAAGAATGACGCGGAATGGACAAACCTGGGTTTTCTTCATCACTTTCGGCTACAACAGCAATATTTTCTTCTGTTTTTGAGCGACGTGCACGGGTTCCTTCACATCACTAACTTGTCCCAACGGGTCGAATTTTTTCAATAATTTTTGTATGGCGGTTCGACAAGGTGCTTTACGATGACCCAAAAATGTTCTAGTTTTACGAACCGTCTCTGCCAAATGTTCACTATTTTTATAGGGAATTTTTATAATTTCAATGCGTTGTTTAAGCGTGTATCGTTCCATTTTTATTAATGGCGTAGCTTCTACTTGCCAAATTTCAAAAAATGACATCTACCGAAATAGACGGCTATTCAAAATAACACCTATATAGCTGCAAAGTTAGAAACTTACTCTGGTTTCAGAGTGCGGCTTATTTTGAGGTTACTGTACCTACATTCAACCCTCGGATAAAGCCCAAAGTGGCAAATATTAAATATTGAAGATTCTGTGAACTGTACAGCGCTGGTCATAACAACAGGGATCACAAATGCAAATTGTTAAACTACGAGGTGTGTTCGAAAAGTATCGCGAATTTTGGGTTCTTTCAAAAATTATTTATTTCTTCATTAATATCTATTGTTCCCCCCTTCAAAAAAATCCCCATGAGATATTATACACTTGTGTCAACGTTTTTTCAAACTTGAAAGCACTTCAAAAAATCATTGTTTTCATCTTGTTCAGCTGCTCCTTCGATGCCGTCTTTATATCGTCAATCGTAGCGCAGCATAGTCATTTCATGGGCCTCTTCAGTTTCGGTAAGAAGAAAAAGTCACAGGGGCCAGATATGGGGAATACGGTGGTTGTGGCGTCATTAGTGTGTTGTTTTTGGCCAAAAAGGCGCGCACAAGCAACGATGTGTGAGCAGGGACGTTATCGTGATGCAAGAGCCAATTTTTGTTCTTCCACAAAGCCGGGCGTTTCTGGATTGATTCGCGCAAATTGCACGTAACTTGCAGGTAATGTTCCTTATTGACCGTTTTACCGTGTGGCAAGAACTCATGATGCTCAACGCCCCTGCAATCGAAAAAAACGGTAACCAAAACTTTTACATTCGACCGAACTTGGCGCGCTTTTTTCGGTCTTTGTTCGTGCGGCAGCTTCCATTGAGATGAGCTTTGGCTTAAACGTCACAACCATAAATCCACTATTCGTCACTAGTAATGACCCTCTGGAGCAAATTTGGGTCGCCGCGGACAGATTTCAACATCTCATTAGCAATGTGCATGCGATGCTACTTTTGGTCGAAACTGAGCAGTTTTGGTACGAATTTTTCGGCGACCCGTCTCATTCCCAAATCATTGAAAAAAATCGAATGGCACGATCCAATCGATATGTCTAGATCCTCAGCAACTTCTCTAACGGTGATCCGACGATTGGTCAATACCATTTTCTTCACTTCATCAATTTTTTCGTCTGTTGTTGAAGTGCTCGGGTGTCCGGCAGGTTTTTCGTCGTTCACTTCTTCTCGGCCTTCTTAGAACATTTTTTACCACCGATAAACGTTGCTTTGGTCCAAAATAGCTTCTCCGTATGACACAGTCAACATTCGGAATGCATTCGCGCACTTAATTTCGTTTTTCACACAAAATTTGATACAGGTTCTTTGATCCATCTTTTTGAGTAGCTAGCCTACAGCGTTAACTTTCTTTGTTCCAAGTTGCAAACGAATTTTTTTCAGCTTTTGTTTAATTTGACCAGTGGAGTATATTTCTGTTAACTTTTAGTGAAAAACATATCTGTGTAAAACTCAAATTTTCATGAAGAAGTGCAAAAAAACCGTTACTATCGCGAGCTTACGTTGACAAACTACTTTCTTTTGCTTTTACTCACGTTTCGTCCTCAGTCGAATAATAGGATAATGTTGCTTTTATGTGATGAGACACAAACAATGTTATACAGGGTTTGATTGAAAAGTAATGAGCCTTATTTTTTTAAGCAGTTTTATTAAACCTTTTGGCTTGTACGACTAATATTCTTCAAAATAGGACCTTTGAGCATTAATACACCGCTGGTAGCGGGCCTCCCACTGCAGGAAACATTTTTTAAACTCATCCGCCGGAATCGCGTTCAATTCGGCTGTCACAGTTTTTTGGATCGCTCGATGGAGTCGAAACGCCTCCCCTTCAGCTTTCTTTTCAGGCGCCGGAACAAGAAGAAGTCCGGAGGGGACAGGTCTGGGCTGTAGGGAGGGTGGGAAAGGACCGGAACACCCATCTTGGACAATGCAGAGGTGCAGAGGAAGGCGCTGTGCGCCGGGTCCCATTGTTGACGAGGTCGGACCGAACCAGAGCGACCTGGTTTTTCAGCCGAAGGAGCACTTATTTGTGAAATGCCGCGTTTACAGTGATTCCTGGAGGTACAAACTGTTTAGCTTTACGAAAAATTTGATCGAGTAACGTTGTTCCAACGATCGCTGCATTTTCGCCACTGCACAATCCTAACACACTTTAAAACAGCTTTCACGCGTGGAGCGATGTTGACTGCATCGCTGTTGCCAGCGAACTGAGACCGGAAGATCCAATAATCATTATAACGGAACCATTTATTTTTTCTTTCATATATTGTGCACGTGTTGTTAAAAAATAAAATGGAATCTTCGAACGCGTATAAGAGGCATATTTTTTATTTTTTTTTATAAAAGTGGTAAAAATGCAAAAACTGCTGTGCAGAAATAAACACTGTTCACGGAGAGGATGCCGTGAGTGTAAGGACTGCGCAAAAGTGGTTTTCAAAATTCCGAAGTGGTAACTGCGACGTTGAAGAAGGCCCGCGCGATGGTCGTACTGAAGTCTTTAACTCCGACGCCTTGCTCGAACTCGTGGAAGCTGAGCCAAATTTGATAGTCGATATGATAGCTCAGAGGTTAAATTCATCGCATGGAACAATTCACAGGTACCTAGTTCAGTTGGGAAAGGTTTTAAAGCTGGGAAAATGGGTTCCGCATAGACTTTCCGTTGCCAACCTTCAGCAGAGAGTGAATGTGTGTTCTCAGCTGCTGCCACGGCTTGAAAATTAAAGTTTTTTGAACCGTATCGTTACTGGTGATGGAAAATGGGTCCTTTACAATAATCCTTTTCGCAAACGCCAATGGTTAGATAAAGATGGAACACTAGAACCGACCCCTAGAGATGGCCCTCACGCCAAGAAGATTTTCCTGTCTATTTGGTGGGATATGGCCGACATTGTTTATTATGAACTTCTGGAACCAAACCAGACAATAACTGCTGATTATTATTCCCATTAGCTATCAAACCTGAATGAGGCACTTAACAAAAATCGACCGTCGTTAGTGAATAGACGCAAAGGTTTGTTCCACCACGACAACGCAAGACCTCATACTGCAAGGCAAACAGTAGGCAAGCTGATCGAGCTCGGATGGGAGTTAATGCCGCATCCACCATACTCTCCGGATATTGCACCTTGTGATTATCACCTTTTCCGTGGATTTCAATCGCATTATTGGCTCGAAGGACAACAAATTTTTTGAGCAGGGAATTAAAAATGTCATCTTTTTTATTAATTTTAATACCACCTTTAAAAAACACACGAACTTATGGACTGACCTGATAATTACACAAAGGAGCAGCTCGACAACGAAGTACTTCGATTGACTAATAACATCCAACGTACAGCTTGACAGAGTACACCTATTATAAAGAATACCGTCTTAGGTCACAAGTATACCAAAGAAATAAAGGAAATTGTATTGTAGAAATGGAAGTTCGACGAAGATGGTATCAAATACGATCACTTCTTAACAAACCCCTTTTTAATAAAATTACTAAAAAACATAGCGACGAAATTAAGAGTACAATAACAGTTCAATCGCAGATTACCTATAGAATTAACACCTGAGCAAAAGACAAATTATTCACTATGGAAATGTACAAAAAAAAATTAAAACAACCATCATCGCAAAACCCATCAATAAAGACACACGACAATAAGTGGGCAAAAACCAGTAAACGAAAGGCACAGATCTGCGCAAACTACTTCGAGGACGCGTTCACATCAGATAAATCAGTAATAGCTCCTGATGAACATGGTGGCGATTGTAATGCTGTTAATAAGATCCCCCGATAGCACAGAACTAAATAATAAAAGAAATTACAAAACTAAAGATATAAAATCGCCAATTTAGATCCTTATTACTGCTGAAATACTAAATGCACTTACCAATATTGTAATAACAACTAGCGTAACATTCAATGCACCCGCATCAAAAAACAATGAAGGCTCGGTTATATTGAGACGGGCCTCTGGAGACCATTCCCCCACTTTAACTATGGAATGTTGCCGAAGCTTGACTAGATCCAATTTGAATTGAACTCGTCGACCTTCTTTAAATTGTATGGGACCGGTCAGACCCCTCCACTCCACCTTTACGCAAATATATACGTTTTTATTTACTATTTAACTCATAAGAAAATTCTGTGGAATCACCGAGTTTATGTAGTTTATCAAACTTAAACCTCCGTCCCATGGGATTTCCTCCTCACATGAAGCGTTCGAAATACGCAGAGTATGTGATTGTTCCAAGGTTTTTAAACCTATAGCGAATATGTAAACAGAATCGTATACTAAGGCTGGTTCCGTCTAGAAATAATGGGATCTAAATTATTATTGTAAACTATTAAGAAATTGTCACTGAATGGTTTGTTCTAAAATTTCATTAAGAGCACTTCACCTGTATTGTACGCAGTTTCCTGTGGTAAATTGATTCGTTTTTATACTGGCTGTTGTACACTTCCATGCCCTTAAGTATACTTCGCACGCTCACATCGCCAACATCTATTAGACGAAACGCGGTAATATTTACGAAATTATATTTGAAATCATCCAGATCGAATGTTTCGATGTCGAAACTAGTGAAGAAGTAATGATACTTATACTCGTTCATCTGCATTTGCAAAATCTGAAATGTAACAAGAACTGTTGTTCGCCACAATCAAATGTTCAAAAAAGCTTAAACAAATATTTCTAATATATTCTATTGATTTTTCAGTGCAAAAGCCAAGCAAAAGTTTAGGTGGTATAATATTATTTTAGACAAAATACGAGTTTTGTTAAAAAAAATATGGTGAATTTTCAAATGTCGCGGCCTGCGTACATTCGATTATGATTTCGATTATTATTTTCTTTTTATGTCGTCTCGAAGATATGTTCATGGTTTTGGCAATATAGCATGTTTAGTTTGTTTGTGAGAGGCATAAATAAGACAAGAGTTTTGCGTGTTCGGCGATTTTCTGCTATCGACTCTTGGCTCTCCTGGACTCTTCCATTGGGACGATTGGGCTTTGGTTTCGATGTCATAACCTTATATCCATGATGCGTCACAAGTTATGACCCTTTTAAGCAAGTCTGGATCATCATTGACATTATTCAACAATTCCTGACCGATGCTCATGCAACATTGTTCTTGGTCAAAATTCAGCAATTTTGGAACGAACTTCGCTGCCACACGCTTCATGCCCAAAGTTTCCGAAAGGATTGCACGATATGCCGATACATGCAACTTTTTTTAATTATGATTCGACGATCCTCCATTCTTCATTTTCTCAACATTTTATCGGTTGTTGATGCGCTGGGGTGTCCAGAGGTACCGTCGTTATTCACATCTTCGCGACCTTTTGTGAAAAGCTTGTAAAACTTGTAAGCATTTTTTTGACTCAGAGTACTCTCACCGTATGCCACTGTAAACATTTGAAGTGTTTTTGAGCACTTAATTCCATTTTTTACACAAAATTTTATGCAACTTCTTTGATCCATTTTTTTCGATAGCATAAAATCACCGTGAACGCAAAACCCTTGTCCTATTTATGCCTCTCACAAACAAACTAAACATGCTACATTGCTAAAACCGTGAACATATCTTCAAGATGAGGGTCCCACTTAAAAAAATAAAAGCCGAATGCGCGTAACCGGCGAAATTTGAAAACTCACTTTACTTTTTAACAAACCTCGTAATGAAACCAATATACTCGTAAATATAATTAGGTTGTTCAGAGTAGGCTGGTTATATTATTATGTGGATATAAAGTTATATCAACAACAACAAAATGTATTATCGAAAATAACCAACTTCTACCCTTGTTACTATGTTGTTGATTATGTGGTTTTCTACTTATTTGTTTCGACAATGATATGGATTTAATGAAAAGGCGGCACAAATAAAAAATCAAATTACCTTAACCCTAGAAAACTAAACCCCGTCTCTGAGGCGCAAAGATTGTAATGTTTACGTATTTCATTATGATTGAATGCAAGTGGCTGCATCCTCATCATGTTGGTCTCCTTGCCGCGGGGATGAGGCTTAAGTGGTGGTTTGACCCCCACATCATGGGGACCAACCCAACACGAACTAAGAGGGAAGCTTCATATGAGGATTGGCTAGCCATCCATCCGCTTTACGGCGAATTGGTGGCCATCCAATCCCCATATGAAGATCACCGTACCGACGAAGATCCCCTGTCAATCCTAAACTCCCATCATTCCATCATTTCCTCTCCTCGACCCCCCCCCTAACCCAAGGTGTCATGCGACCCGTGCCTATTGGGTGGTTTGCAGTCAGGGGGTTTTCTGTCCGACTGTATTTCTACGGAGCTACCTCGATACCGGGTCCCCTCGGGGTATAACCATGACCTTGCCGTGGTATGGGGCGCTGCCACGGCCGACCATTATGTTTCCCCTTCCTTTAAATAAGATCACCATGTCTGCCACGGTGGACGGTGATCGTACGAAACAGATGGAGTCCTTTAAACCAAAAACCTCTATGGACAAGCAGTCCTTAAATGCAAAGGAAGCTATAGCTTCCACCCCCGAATCTGGATCAAACCAGATGTTTTCTAGTACGGCGGAAGCTGGGATACTCAAGCCTAGTGGAAGTGTCAGTACATCCAAGCCCTTCACGGCTAGCCCATATCGTACGGCGGAAGCTGGCGCTGAGGACAAACCTGGCAATAGCAGAAGTGACGGTACTTGCAAAAAACCTCTGGCCAAGAAGTCATCTTCCTGTACCACCAATACCGGGACTAGCCCTGGTAAAGGTGGTAAAACTGAGTCTGAAACGACTGATACCTCCGCAGTAGCAGAGCCTGCACGGCATGGCTACAAGGAGAGACGTGCTGCCTTCAGGCTACTGGAGCGCCTAAAAACGATCCCAGAGGGGGAGTGGTCTGACAAGCAGAAGCACTCTTTTAGCTGGGCGACAAGGGTAACGGAGGAGTCCCCTCGGGGTTCTGAACCGAACCCAAACCGTCAGTTGTCGGACGACCCACCCAGCAACCTCAGCACGTTGAAGAAGCCCCGAAACTCCAAGACTTCTCCAGCCACATACAGTGAAGCTGTCAGAGGCCAACAACTATGGGCGGTGGTTGACAAAAGCAACCCTGACGGCACTATTTCGCCTGACAACTGGAAGAAAGTGGAAGCCAGGCTCTCAAGCGTTTTCTTCCAAATCCTGAAGGAGAATCCTGGTCCTGCTCCTTTCTGTCGCGATAATGGATGGCATCAGAGCCACGTGAAACTTATCGCCTGTGCCGATCAGAGATCCACTGATCTATATAAAATAGCGATTTCAAGGATCGGCGAAGTATGGCCTGGGTCTAAACTCGAGGTAATTTCAAGGGATGACATCCCCAGTTTACCAAGAGCTAGGGCCTGGTTACCAGCGGAGCCATCGGACCCTCAGAGGATCCTTGAAATGCTTCGGGTATGTAATCCGGAGCTTCCTACATCGTCGTGGAAGGTCACAAAGCTGGACGATCCCAAAGGTGAGTACCGAAGCGCTACCTTCGTAGTCTGCAAGGACTCCGTGGACGCACTGGCGCGATCTGACGGTGTAGTAAGCTATGGGTTTTCGTCCATAACACTGAGGGTCTACAACAAAGACAAGACGTCTAATTTAAAGGACCTGGTTGGAGCTGAGATAGCCCCCACGGCGGAATCTGGCTCCGGTCCTAACACGGCTACAGCGCTAAGGAAGGCATGTGCTGACGGCAGTATCTCTTCCTTGTTAGATAGAGTACTTGATACTACTCTCACTGATGAGGAAGAGCTACTGGCGTCAGATTCAGATGAGCCCAACAAAACGGTGGTGGAGAGGAAGCCCAGTAACCATGATGTTACGGGTTCTTCAAATTAATCTTCACCACTCAAAGGTTGCGTCCGCCAACCTCATAATCCACCTGGCCAAAGGTGGACATCATATTGTCCTGATTCAAGAACCATGGGTATCACATGGACTTGTGTGCGGACTAAGGACTCAAAAATATAAACTGATGTATGCTCGCAACAAAGGTAATCCTAGAGCGTGCGTACTAATAAGAAAAGGGATAAATGCTTTCATGCTCTCTAATTACAGCGACACCGATCAATTGACCATTAGCCTGGAGTCGGGAAATGAACGGATGTGGCTATCTTCCTGTTACCTCGCACATGACCACGAGGAGCTACCGAGATTAATATTCAAAGATCTGGTAGCGCAGGCGCAGAAGCTTGGCGCAAAGCTAATCATTGGTGCGGATGTAAATGCGCATCACGAGATATGGGGCAGCACTGATACTAACGCTAGAGGTGAGTGTCTCTTTGATTATCTGATAGGTACTAAACTACAGATTTGCAATAAAGGTAATAAACCTACTTTTGTCATTAGTAATAGACAGGAAGTGTTAGACGCTACTTTTGCTTTTGACTCCGTTATTAACAGAATAAGAAAAGGGATAAATGCTTTCATGCTCTCTAATTACAGCGACACCGATCAATTGACCATTAGCCTGGAGTCGGGAAATGAACGGATGTGGCTATCTTCCTGTTACCTCGCACATAACCACGAGGAGCTACCGAGATTAATATTCAAAGATCTGGTAGCGCAGGCGCAGAAGCTTGGCGCAAAGCTAATCATTGGTGCGGATGTAAATGCGCATCACGAGATATGGGGCAGCACTGATACTAACGCTAGAGGTGAGTGTCTCTTTGATTATCTGATAGGTACTAAACTACAGATTTGCAATAAAGGTAATAAACCTACTTTTGTCATTAGTAATAGACAGGAAGTGTTAGACGCTACTTTTGCTTTTGACTCCGTTATTAACAGAATTAGGAACTGGAAAGTTTTGGAAGAACATTCCTTCTCTGATCATAGATATATCTCGTTTGAGGTTAGCAAAAATCTACCGAATCCTAAGCCTGGTAGAAATATTAGGAAAACAGACTGGGAGAGGTATATAGATTGTATCGGGGTTACCCTAGGAACATGTCCATCTGTGGTACCGCAAAGCATGGTTGGGTTGGTTGGTTAGAGTGGTGATTCATCCAGAATCCAACTAGCGCTTCCGCACCATTTTGTTGCCACATCCTCGTTACCAAATTGTTTAACAGTTATTTGCTGCAGGACTATATCCAGTCTGTGCGGTTTAGGAACCTTATTAGGTTGTTGACGTCTACGCCAGACAGTTGCTCGAGACTCTCGAACAGCGGTTTGCCCAGGGTTAACATTCTGTCCTTCCACAGGGCAGGGCATTCACAGAGGAAATGGAAGATTGTTTCCTTTTTCTGCGGTTGTTTACAACTGTGACAGTATGTGTTGTGAGGGATGCCCATTTTGGCGGCTTGTTCTCCGATGGACCAGAAGCCAGTTATGACTGCCGTAAGTCTGCAGGTGTCCCGTCGTTTCATGTTTATTAATGTCAACGATTGCTTGAGGTTGTAGGTGGGCCATAACGTTCTGCTGATTTTGCATTTCGTCTGGTCTTTCCATCTACAATCTGCAATCTGGGTAATATCAACATAACCAAGAAGGTCCACGGGGGCACTCCACAAGGGGGAGTATTATCTCCACTTCTTTGGCTATGTGTGATCAGCAAAATCTTAACAAAACTTGACGGAGGTGGGGTAAAAGTGGTCGCGTACGCTGATGATGTGGTGTTAATGGTGTCAGGACTGTGTCCAAATACGATCAGTGGGATCATCCAAAGGGCTTTAGGCGAGCTTAACTCTTGGGCCACAGGATGTGGGCTAAGTTTAAACCCGCGTAAAACAGAACTTATGCTTTTTACCACCAGATACAAGGTACCAACTTTTACCCTACCAAATATCAACGGACAAACTCTGGCTTTATCAACCAGTGCAAAGTACTTAGGGGTAATTTTGGACCCCAAACTTAGCTGGAAGTTAAACGTCGAAGAACGGGTAAGGAAAGCAGAAATTGCTTTATATGCCTGCAAACGTATGCTTGGAAGAAGTTGGGGTCTTCAACCTAAGCATACATTATGGCTGTATAAGGCGGTTATACGACCCATTTTATCGTATGGTTCGGTAGTTTGGTGGAAAGCTCTAGGGAGAGAGTACAATACCAAATTACTCGGCAGAATACAAAGATCAGCCTGTGCAATAACGGTCGGTGCAATCAGATCATGTCCTAGAGAGGCTCTCAATGCACTGACACACGTTATTCCAATAGACCTACACATAAAGAAGACGGCAACCATAAGTGCATTTAGGTTAAATGAAGCGGGTCGCTGGAAAGGAAAAACTTATGGTCACGCTAGTCTATTATTGCGACAAACTCAGTTAACCTCGGAGAGGACTGACTACATCGTCCCGATGGTAACGTTCAATAGGAATTTTGCCACACTCTTTCCATCTAAAAAAGAATGGAAGAAGGGATTCTCTCTAAACAACTTCGATACCACAGTCTATACAGATGGCAGTAAAATGGATTGTGGTGTCGGAGCTGGTATATATTCTCATAAACTTGGAATTGAAAAATCTGTGCGTCTCCCTAATACCAGCAGCGTCTTCCAAGCGGAAGTACTAGCAATTGGGGAAGCCTGTAGGTTACTAATCGCAGATTTTTCTTTTAAGGGCAATATCGCTATTCTTTCGGATAGCCAAGCCGCAATCCAGGCGCTGGACGCGACTAGAACAACCTCTAAAGTGGTGGAGCAAAGTCGGAATAGCCTCACCAACTTGAGTGAAAACCATAGAGTAACCTTGATTTGGGTCCCGGGACACCGGAACATAGAAGGTAACGAAAAAGCTGATGAACTGGCAAGAGGGGGATCTGCCATGAATAGCGCTCTTGCAGTACCAGTATTCACTCCACTAGGTGCGGTCAAGAACGCAATTTCCCTAAAATACCGCAAAGCATAGAAGGACTAGAAAATTTGGTGCACAAAATTACCTACAACATGAATGCTGCCTTAGCGGAAGCCTGTCCCATAAGAAGACTGAGGGGTAAACCCAAGCCTAAGTGGTGGACGGTTGAACTAAGCAAGCTTCAAAAAACAAGCAGAAGTGCTTTTAATAAGGCAAAGAAAACACGTCTCGCAGAAGATTGGAAAGATTATAAAGATGCTCTGAAAATCTACAAGAAGGAAATCAGGAAGGCCCAAAGGCAATCTTGGAAATCCTTTTGTGAAGAGGTTGAGGGGGCAACTGAGGCCTCCAGACTTCGTAAGGTCTTAGCGGGAAGTCCTCAAGATTGGGAACTGCTACAGAAAAGTGATGGTACGTTCACTACAACCAGTAAAGAGTCCTTAGAACTTTTACTCGACACTCATTTTCCAGGCTGCTCAGACATTACTGGGCATGATATGGAAGATACAGTACACTGTCGTGAAGTCAGAATAGATGCTATATCTGAGGATCGGCTCTTATGGGTGATTGAAAGTTTCAAACCCTTCAAATCACCGGGTCCAGATGGAATTTACCCAGTGGAACTGCAAAAGACCGCCGGATATCTAGCACACTGGCTGCTAGCAATCTTCAAAGGTTGCTTTCTCTACGGTTATATACCTCTTAAATGGAGACAAGTCAAAATTGTTTTCATCCCAAAAGCGGGTAAAAACTCACATACCCATCCAAAAGACTTAAGACCGATATCTCTTTCTTCCTTCCTATTGAAAACTTTGGAGAGGTTGATAGAATTTCATTTAAGCCTAACTATAGATAGAAATCTTATCTCTACGTCACAACATGCCTACACGAAAGGGAAATCGGTAGAGACGGCTCTACATAACCTTATTTACACGGCAGAGAGTTCACTGCACAAACAGGAGTTTACTTTAGCCGCTTTCCTTGATATTGAAGGGGCCTTTAACAATGTCGAAGGAGGGGCAATTACTGCAGCACTCACTGATCTTGGGGTAGAACCGGGCTTGGTAGGCTTCATTGGCAAAATGCTAAATAGCAGAATCATTGAAGCGGAACTAGGAGAATCGGTGCTCAGGAGATTGGTAAGTAGAGGTACACCGCAAGGCGGAGTCCTCTCACCGTTTCTATGGAACGCAGTTGTAAATAAACTTCTGTTAATACTGGAATCGGTGGGCTGTAAGGTGAAAGCTTACGCCGATGATGTTGTCATTGCTGTCTCTGGTAAATTTGTATCTACATTAAGAGACCTAATACAAAATGCTCTAGAAATACTTTCTAGGTGGGCAGGAAAGTGTGGTCTAGGAGTTAACCCAGACAAAACACAACTTATATTGTTCACTAGGAAACCCAAAATCCCTCAACTAAGTCCAATTATGCTCAAGGGGGAAGCTCTTGTGATTTCGGAAGAAACCAAGTACTTGGGACTAATCATAGATAGGAAGCTAATTTGGAAGTCAAACACCTTAGAAAGAGTCAGGAAAGCGAACCTAGCTTTTTATGCCTGTAAGAGAGCTTTAGGTAAGACCTGGGGAATTAAACCTAAGGTTGCTCATTGGCTTTACACTGCTGTCGTCAGACCCATTCTTCTATATGGAAATGTTGTCTGGTGGTGTGCTATGCAGAAAAAAACCTATTCTAATTTATTGAATAAGGTGCAGAGATCAGCGGAATTAGCAATATGTGGCGTCATGAAAACCACGCCATCCATGGCTTTGGATATCATACTACATCTGCCACCCCTAGATCTCTTCTGCAAATACTTAGCGGCCTGCTCCGCTGTAAGGCTCAAAGCGAGCTCACAATAGAAGACTGTCACACAGGGACATTCGACCATCTTAGACTCCTACACGGATATACCCAGTGACTACGATTATCATCCTCCCATTTTCTGCTTCGAAAGGAATTTCCTAATGAAAATCCCTTCTAGACTGGAATGGTTTGAAGAAGATCCAACACCCAACACACCCGTTAAGATCTACACGGACGGGTCTAAAATGGATACCGGTGTAGGATCAGGGTTATTTTGCGAAGAGCTTTCTATTAGTGAATCCTTTAAACTACCGGATCACTGTAGTGTTTTTCAAGCGGAAATAAACGCTATTCATGAAGCCTTAAAATGGCTAAAGATAAACAGAATATCATCAACGGATATCTGCATTCTATCAGACAGCCAAGCTGCCCTACGAGCCCTGGATGCATTCCAAACAACATCAAGGAGTGTCTTACGTTGTCGCCAATCTCTAAATGAGATGGCCAAACAATATCGTATAATCTTGTGCTGGGTTCCAGGCCACAGAGATATACCAGGGAACTGTAGGGCAGACCAACTTGCAAGAGAAGGTACCTGCTTGCCAGACATAAGTAATCTTATGGAGATACCTCTCGCAACTTGTAAGCTTCTCATTAAGGACGCATTAATAAGGTCTACAAATCAGAGATGGATTAGCGTTAACACCTGTGAAATTGCTAGGCAAACATGGCCAAGGCTAAATTTACGTCTGTCCAAGAGCATTATAAAACTGAATAGACTTCAAATCAGGACCTTAGTCGGGGCCCTCACAGGACATTGCCTCATAGGAAATCATGCAAAGAGATTAGGCGTTTACACGCATGATTTCTGTCGTAGCTGCAGAAATGAGGAGGAGTTGGAAACAATCCAACACCTTTTTTGTACATGCCCAGCTCTAGCCAGAAGCAGGAACCGATTTTTAAAATCCTACTTCTTAACGAATATAGATAATCTATACATTTTAGGTATCAACAACCTTTTACGCTTTGTCAAAAGCTCAGGATGGTTTAATATGGAGAGGGAAATGTAGCTCAGCCCCCGCGGCTTCACAACGGACCCATTTCGTGGTCTAAGTGGCATCGTTGTCTCTATGTGCGATGCGGCTGCCAAACCTAACCTAACCTAAGTGGCCGCACGAGCTTTCAAACCATTATAGTAGTCTCTTGAGTGAGTTTGTGGGCGAACGTTCATTGCACAAAGTTTTTTTGTTACGGAGATATATTAATTCGTGTTGCCTGAGAGGCGAGGTTTAGTATTAAAGGTATTTTTCTGACTACATATTATTTATAAATATTTCCTTTTTTTTGCGACAATAGCTATAATGTTAATGGCTTTTTCGCTTAGAGATGTGTACTTCTGACTCCCAAATAGAAAAATGGCTGGAGGAGCTGTCGCTAAATGGAAGCGAAATAGAGGACAATTTAGAAAAGGATTTCGATTCAGACGATAGTCTAATTGATCCCAACTTTCAAATTGAATCTGAAGATGAAGTTGAAAATATAATTGTAGGCAATCAAGAATTGACTCCTGTTGCAGTTCCACCTATAGACGTACCACAAAGTAATGACCAACCTAATGACTCTTTAATAATCAAGCCTTCCGAAGCTATTGTAAGAGGTAAGAACAATTTCATTTGGTCGACTGAACCGTCTTCTACAAAACGAAGCTCAAGTAGAACTCCAGCGAGGAATATTGTTCATATTTTACCGGAATCAAAGAGAGAATTTAGGGACGTTACAAAGCCTTTAGATTGTTTTGAAAAATTTTTCACACCAAATATAATTGAAAAAATTCTTCTTTATACCAACGAAGACATTAAAGTTAAATCCAATAATTACAAAAAACAAACCACAACCACATCATTAACTAAAACAGAAGAACTTCGCGCTCTTCTTGGAATTTTGGTTTTAAGTGGTGCGCTAAAGAACAACCATTTGTCAACTAAAGAGCTTTTTGATCCTTTGCTCTGCGGATCTAAAAATGTTGCTACAATGAGTATGGAACGTTTCAGATTTCTTATAAATTGCCTTTATTTTGATGATCGGAACACCCGAGAAAATAGAAGAAAGACCGATAAATTTGCTCTCATTAGAAACATATGGGAGATTTTTATTCAGCAATGTAGAGATAACTTAAAACCGGGGTCATATGTGACAATAGACGAAGAGCTACTAGCATTTAGAGGCCGATGTCCATTCCGAATGTACATACCAAACAAACCAGCAAAATATGGAATAAAAATTGTGCTAGTCTACGATTTCAGAACTAAATATATGTTTGATGCTTCACCATATTTGGGTAAAAATTTTAATGCAGTAGCTGGCGAACCGTTAGGTTCTTATTATAGTAAGCTTCTCACTAGAACTATTCATGGAACAAATAGAAACATAACTGTAGACAATTGGTTCACTTCCATACCATTAGCAGAAGAGCTACTAGCGGATCCTTATAAGTTAACTAACAAAAAAGAAATTCCAGATAAGTTCAAGCATAATACATCCCGTCGTATTGGAACATCCATGTTCGGTTTCCAAACAAAGCCTCATAAAACTGTTTTTTTTAATATCAGCTATGCACGACGAACCCACACTTAACTCACTATCAAAAAAACCTGTAATTATTGAATCCTATAATGCAACAAAAGGTGCTGTTGGCACTTTTGATCAGATGTGTTGTCATGCCAGCTGCAGCCGCAAAATCAGGCGTTGGCCATTATGTATGTTTTACGGTATGATAAATATGGCAGTATTGAATAGTTATATTCTCTATGTTTCAAACTGTGACCAAAAACAAATAAAGCCAATGAGCAGAAGGGATTTCATGAAGGATCTTAGTAAGGATTTGTGCTGTGACTGGCTCTCAATGAGACTTCAAGAAAGACCATCTATGCAAAAACGAGTTCGTGAAGCAATAACCGACTCCATTCATAGCTCCGAAGAGCAGCAAGAAAACTCTGAACCACAAACAAAAAAAGGGAAAAGATCAATGTGCAATTACTGTCCATCAAGCAAGAAACGTACGAGTGTTTATTATTGTGCAAAATGCAATAGAATGCCTGGAACATAGATCCCCAAATTGCTATGCATGTGATATAAGAAAAAAGGTCTGAATTTATTTTTATGTACAAAGCAAAATGTTAATAATATAGTTGAAATTCTTTATTTTTATGAAACTTAGTACAAATAGCTATAAGAAAAATATAAATTTTATGTTTTTGTTTTAAAGAAAAAAAAATTATGAAACTTTTTCTAAATGATATGCTTGCAAAAAAAAAAATTTAAGTGTTAATTTAGTAAGTACATAATTGGCTTATAAAAACAATTTGATGAAATATTTTTTTATATTATAGTTAAATACTTCAACTCTCAAAAAATAAAATGTTTTTCAATACAAAAACTTAACAAAAATTAGAGAAGAATTTTGTTTTTTTAAAAAGTAGCCTGATAGGCGAACTTTAGTTCTAAGCGTTAAAAAAAAGGTTTAGTTTTCTAGGGTTAAGCGAATGTCATCACTATATTTTGTATTTGACAATTCTAAGGAAACAATTGTTACGAATTATCATCACATACTTTATCAATTAGCGTTCGCTGCAGAGAACGTTGATGATATAGGAAGTCTCATGAGCTATATATTATACGAATAGTATGAATTGTCAAAAATGAAGTCTAACTGCGAAGACCTTTTTACCCCGCCCAGCTCGACAGCGGGGCAGTTCTTACATGCATACATGATTACAGTGAATTCTCTCTATGACATTGTCTCTGCACAGTTTTTGGCTTCTGTATAAAATCAAATTGACTAATGGGTGCCCGCAATTTGCAAAGTATTCAAATATGCATATTTCTATGTTCCTTTGTAAAACGAAATTTTATTTATCCACATTTTTTATTACAGAGCTTAAAAATTCGAAATATGTAAATAAAAGAAAAAATTAAAGAAACCTATATTCATACATATATGGGGCAACTAAGCAAAAGTTTAATTGCATCTTTAATTCATATAGTGTTACATACAAACATACATAGATTACGACGCATCGCATTATCGTATCTACATACAATAATTAGTGAGTAAATACGCGAATTATGGAATTCCTGCTTTACAAATGCTAAAACAATTCTCGTCTACACATGCATATAACTTAACTACATATACAATATGCTCTCGATTCTTACACGTAATGAAGACCGGGCTCGGTGTAATTTTCGAGGTTGTCGCAAGTACTGAGGTTTTTTCATACACTTTTAAGCACTTTTATTTCCTTTGTAGGCAACAGACATATCAGTAAAATTTGTTTAATTTAATTAATGAACACAGATTCGCCGATTTCCCAAAAACCATTATTTTTACTCTATGATTTCCAGAAGTATGATATTTGTACAAGCGAGGAACGTTATTCTCTCCTTATTGATCTTATGCCCCGGAGTCGGTTTTTCTTTTGACCGCTCAGGAGTTTTATCGGGTAAGAGCTTCCAAAATAAGCCAAATTCATCGGCATTGAGTATCTGCTCTTTTGTCAAACTTAAATCCATAATTGTTTGGTTAAATTTGTCCAGAAATGGGTTGATGTAGTCTCTTATTTGATAATTTTTAGGCATCGAATCCCATGCCCCTTTTTAAAGTTTGCAACCCAACCATTGTTAGCGTGGAAGCATCGAGGTTTTTTCTGAATTTGGCAGGAAGCATAGCTTATGGCTGTTAGCATATCACTTGTAGCTGGTAAGTTTTAGGCCCTTTGATTCGCAAACCAGTTGAACAACGCCTTTTCCATTTTTGCAAACTCATAAACCTTAAGAGTTTTCCTTTTACCTGGACGTAACAAACTTCTTAATGGACATATAATTTTTTTACAACGGCTTATTTTCGCTCTATGCACACATTTAATTTGTTCAGAATGTCAGTTTTTTCCTCTATTATTTTGAAGATTGAACATTGTCATTTATGAATGAAAAATAATATCGTTCAAATGACTGCCACAACTGGCTTTACATTAGGCCATTCGATCAACCCAATTTTTAAGCACATTTTCGATTGTTTGGGCTCCAATTTCATGAATGACAACTTCGATTTCGTGTTTTAAAGTATCAATCGTCTCTGGATGGTTCGCATAGCATTTGTCCTTAACGGCTCCCAACAAAAAATAGGCCAAGGGGCTTAAATCACAATTGATATCGGAATTCAAAAACGGTAGCCAAAAGTTCGAGTGTAACTTTGGCAATGTGACAAGTTGCACCGTCCTGTTGAAACCAAATGTCGTCCATGTCATCCTCTTAAATTTTTGAAACAAAAACTCGTTGAGCATGTCACGGTAACGCTCGCCATTTACTGTAACCGCGGAAGAAGAAGAAGACTCACCACTTTGGAAATAGGTTTTCAATATTTCCCAATTTTGTTCAAGCGTATAGCGTCCCATTTCGTAAATGTCAAACCTTTAAGTAAATTATGAACACACTTGACATGTCAATTGTGTTACCATTCTCAAAAAAATAGGTGGTTCGAAAAGCAAACGCTATATGGCCCACCCGGTATAACAACAAAAACCAATTCATTCATAAGTTCGAGCTCATATTTCTAGGGGCATATTATTTTCATTAATAAAACGAAAAAAATGCACTAGACGCGCTTGAGCTGCCCATATGCCCATATGTCTCAACGAAGACAAAAGATCTAAATACAGATTGAAGAAATCTCTGACGACCATTCGAAAATCGTCAATATTGAAATATTTGATAAATCGTCAATTTTTGTCATGTCGAATGGCGTGCCTCCGTATATATGTATGTATGTCCGCCCGCATAATCATACAGTAAGATGCAGAAAACAGCAACAAGTAGCTTATAAAAAAGTTCCGTCCTGAACATTTCGACTTTAGAGAAAATCTCGAAAAAGTTATCTTTTGTTATCATATAGTAGGTAAATATTAAATTAATACAAGTATATTAATTTACGAATGGGGCTCTCCAATAGATAAAAATTGCACAAACACATATGTATGTATGTACATATATACATACCTATGTGCAAAGTTAGAAACTTATGTACTCTGAAAGCGGTGTGTGACTTATTTCGATGTTACAGTGCATACATTCTAACTTCGGAAAAGGCCCAAGGTGCCAAATATTTAATATTGAAAAAATCAATGTAGCTTCTGTGACATGCAGTCACATACAGTTCTGTTCATAATAACAGTCACCAAATCCGAAAATCGTAGAACTAGAATTTTTCAGTCAATATGCAATTTACATTTCTAAAATTTTGTAAATACTTTTCCTCTTAAATATAATATTAAAATTCATATATCGAATAACAGTGAGCTACTTGATAGTAAAGACCTAAAAAGTTGTATAAGGAAATTATGAAAAAATTTTGTTGATGCTTCATAATTCATAATTGTTGGCCTTATATATACTTTTATATTGACATGCATAATTGTATATGCATGTGTCATCTTGCTGTGTATAAGTTTGTATTCGTACATAAAGATGTATTTATCTATGAAGGAATTAATTCGATTTGGTTGAAAGAATTTAATATTATAATATTGTAACGAAAGTTTTAAGTAATTAATATTGGGCCCCTTCTTTTCGCCATGGCTTGGCAAGCGGCGAATAGATGAAGCAACTGGTACAAGTAATCATATGTTGGTAACACTGGCAAAGTTGTGCCAAAAGTGGTATTTGTTTGGAAGCACTTAATAAGTTGCTTGAAAGCATTAAGAAAGTAAGAATTTATTTTATCGAGGAAATTACACAAAACTTTAAAAATTTACATCTTATTTACACTACTAACGCCAACATGGACAACGAGCGACTAAATTTGGTAAGAAAATGCTTTTATTTACAATTGACATGTCTAAGGTTTCACAATACTTTGCAAGTGAAGAAGTGCTAATAATTGGAACTGAAGGTGTATTGACAGTCTTAGAAGCCATCCCTGCAAGCTGCAGTTCGAACTCTTCATCCCGCTCAGAAGAATCCGAACGAGAAGAAGCAACTAAAGTTCCAAACTTTTGCGATTGGGTAGAGCGATTTTCGGAAAATGAATTTAAATCACACATGAGACTAGCGATCAGCTGCAGAATATTTAATCCGTATGCAATCCAAATAATTTTCATTTGGTCCACATACATTTTTACCATAAGCTTTTTCAGAGAGATATACAAGCAGTATTCTACCAAAAACCAATTCTGGCGGGAAGGAAAGCGTACCACCAAGAAAAAAAGTGCTGATGTACCTATGTATATTTGGTACATGAGCAACACCATAACGTTTTGTCAGCTGGCCAACTTATTTGGGTATCGCAGTCAACTGCGTGGTATGTGATAAATAATGATTCATCATGGATCATATCAATTGGCCACGAATATATAAAATAGCCACAAGGTACAGAAGTAGCGTGTATTAGGAGGAAGTTTCAAGAAAATAGTAGGATACCGGGCGTTATTGGAGTCATTGACTGCACGCATATTCCCATCAAAACACCCCAAAATCTATACTAATATTATAAAGAGGGAAACTTTGTTTGTTTGTTTGTTTGTTTGTTTGTTTGTTTGTTTGTTTGTTTGTAACGAATAGGCTCAAAAACTACTGGACCGATTTTAAAAATTCTTTCACCATTAGAAAACTACATTATCCAGGAGTAACATG
>JAYXIM010057497.1:0-84462 GCA_037575425.1 Anastrepha fraterculus | reverse complement strand
GTTTTATTTGTTATAATTTTTATTTTTAATTTGATTTTTTTATCTGAAATTATTTTATTTTATATTTTGCTAGTTATGTTAAAGGTATGACCTCACCTGTTGACGTCCAAAAGAAAAGGGAGGTTTATTTTAGCTAACATAGGTTAGCTGCGGTTCAATATTAAACCTCGCTCACATATTACAACATGTCGTTCAGAGGAGATAATTTTATCGTATGTGACATGAACATTCCCGGGCCCAAGGACGACAGTACTTCACTAAACGGAGAAATTAGAATTGTTTCCAGCAGAGCCGTTGGAGGTAATTGGTTTATCGCCAGGTTGAATGGCTGTGCCCCGACTCACAGCCGTATCGTTGCTGCCTTCAACAATCCTATCTTCCGTTAATTTGGAAGGGTTCACGTTAGGTAGAAAACAAATTTTACGAATAGGTCTCTTGAAAAATTTTCCTTTACATTTCAAAGTGACTACTCGGGTTAGTCCATCAGGTCCTGGATGTATTTCAACTATGCGCGCTAAAGGCCACCTGCCAGGTGGACATCTTTCGTCATACATCAGAACTAGGTCGCCGATTTTAGCATTGATACGAGTAGTGGTCCATTTCGGACGGCTTTGTAGTCGACTGAGATACTCCGAATACCAGCGACGCCAAAAGTGTTGTTTTAAGCGTTCAACCATACGCCACCGACTTAATCCAGAAGTAGCGAAATCAAGTAAATTTTCATCGGGAATATTAAGAGTTGGTTCTCCAATTAAAAAATGTCCTGGTGTAAGTGCGTCGCAGTTTTCCTCATCTTCATTGAGCGGACAAAGAGGACGCGAATTCAGGCAAGCTTCTATTTGATATAAAAGTGTAGTCAACTCTTCGAAATTCAAAACGCGGTCTTGCAAGACACGCTTAAGGTGAAATTTTGTGGATTTTACCCCAGCTTCCCATAAACCACCGAAGTGTGGAGAGGCTGGCGGAATAAAATTCCAAGTTGTGCCTTCGCTAGCAAAACATGCTCTGAGGTCTTCCGGTATTGATGCTGTGTTGCGCTGATGCATGGTGTGCAGTAGACTGCTGGCACCAACGAAGTTTGTCCCACAATCTGAGTATAGTTGCGTACATTTTCCTCTACGTGAAATGAAGCGCCGAAAAGCTGCGATAAAGGCCTCAGTAGATAAACTGGAGACACATTCCAAGTGGACTGCCTTTGATACCATACATAGAAATATACAAATATACCCCTTTGATGTTCTAGCATTACGAAGAGACGATTGGCGTACATCAATTGGACCAGCAAAATCGACGCCGCTATGTAAGAATGGTCGCGCTGGAGTCAATCGAACCGCTGGAATTTGTCCCATAAGTTGTTCTGCTACCTTCGCTGTATATTTAAAGCATACCAAACAGCGCTTTAATACAGTTTCCGCAATTCTACGCGCATTTGGTATCCAATAATTTCGCCTAATGAAAGTTATCATTAGTTGTATACCCCCATGTAACGTTCTTGTATGTGCGTCTGTAAATAAAAGTAGAGTTAGAGGGTTTTTCTTAGATAACAAAAAGGGATGTTTCATATTCTCAGGTATATCAGCGAGTTGTAACCTTCCTCCTACGCGTAGAAATCCTTCTCCACAAATGAAAGGGTTCAGTTTCTTGATCGGATTGCTCTTCTGTAGCTCACCTGTTTGTAACAATTGCTTTATTTCTTCATGATATTCGTAGCGTTGGGACAAATATAGCAGACGATTGAATGCCGATTTCAACTCCGCGGCTGTTAGGTTTCCAAAGCGCCGAGGTTGAGAAGTTGCATTGTAATAAAAACGAAAAATATAGGCTGTCACAGAAATTGTTTTACCTAAAGTAGAAAATTTGTATAAAATTTGTGGATAACTTGAAGAATTGATATGCAAGATGTTGACCACATTTCGTTTTTCAAGGGTGGTCTGCTTCCTATAGTCAATATCACTTGGCCATGCACTCTCGTTTTGAAGTAGCCACTCAGGGCCATGCCACCAGAGAGGATGAATTGATAAATTGTCTGGTAGAATGCCTTTCGTTGGACAATCTGCTGGGTTGTCGGATGTAGGGATATATCGCCACTGGCTGACGTTTGTAAGACGCTGAATCTCTGCTACGCGGTTTGCTACAAACACTGTCCAACGAATCGGCTCCGCTCTAATCCACGCTAAAACTGTCGTACTATCGCTCCATAAAGTAATATTTTCAACACACCCCTGCAAAGATTTCACTACCTTATCTACCAGTTGGGCAAGTAAATGAGATGCGCAGAGCTCCAGCTTAGGTATTGTGAGTAATTTTACGGGAGCCACCCTTGTCTTACTCTGAAGCAGTTGCACAACTACTTCTCCATTTTCCATAATTGTTCTCGAGTAAACCACGGCTGCATAAGCAACTTGCGATGCATCACAAAAACCATGTAAACAGCATCGCCTTGATTTTGAAGTGCCTATAAACCTGTCAATTTTAATATTTTCTAAACAAGGAAGCGCTTTGCGATACTCGAGCCATTCGCTTTTTATACAATTAGGAAGCTCATCATCCCAACTAATACCAAGACGCCACAACTTTTGAAACATAATTTTAGCTATTATGGTTGTTGGTGCTAACCATCCAAGAGGGTCAAATAATTTTGACGCATCAGATAATAAACTTCGTTTGGTAGTTTTATCAGGTATTGGGAAAGAAACAACGAACGAAAAGTAGTCACCCACTGGATGCCATTGTAATCCTAAAGATTTAATGAAATCTGCATCACTAAGTGATACTGCAGTAGAAAATTCTTTCATTTCTTTAGGGATTGATTGAAGAAGATCAGCGCAATTTGAAGACCATTTCCTCAAACAAAATCCTCCAGCCTTTAGTAGTGCACACAATTCTTGTTGCAGATGAAAAGCCTCGGAAAGACTGTCTGCCCCTGTTATAACGTCATCGACATAAATGTCGCGTAACAATACTTCTGAGGCTAGTGCGTAGGTATCAGACTCATCCTTTGCAAGCTGTTGTAATGTCCTGATAGAAAGAAAGGGAGCGGAAGTTGTACCATAGGTTACAGTTTTTAATTTATATATTTTTATAGGATCCTTTACAGATTCTCTCCAGAGAATATTTTGAAAACGTTGGTGATCAGGGTTTACAACAATTTGCCTAAACATTTTTTCTATGTCAGAGCACATAGCTATTTTATGCCTACGCCAACGAAGTATTATTTGGTGTAAATCGGAATGTAATACAGGTCCGGCCACCAGTTCCTCGTTAAGTGATCGATTATTTTGGTACTTACTCGAACCATCAAATACAACGCGCAGCTTTGTGGTTGTGCTACTAAGCTTTTCTACGCCATGGTGTGGCAAATAATATGAAAGCGGAGTAAGATTTTTGGGGTATTCTCCAACCAACTCCATATGCCCTAAATCTTGATACTCTCTCATAAACTTTAGGTAAGCAATTTGGAAGTTTGGGTTTCTGGCAAACACCCGCTCCATATTCTTTAGTCTAATTAAAGCACCTAAATGAGAATTATGAAACTCTGGTACTGGTTTCCCATTAAGCTCAGCTCGGAAAGGAAGCGATACAATATATCGACCCGTGTTATCCCTTAAGTGTGTAGAAATGAAGTGTTGTTCAGTGGCTATATCTTCAGCAGATTGCGGTTTTATGTTTGGCAATTCTTCTTGCTCCCAAAAACGCTTAAGCTGATCATCTATATGACAAAGATGTGTATTTATTGTTTTAATTTTAACCGATGTTGACATTGGTCCGGAGATAACCCATCCAAAATGAGTATTTTGGTAAATAAGTCCACTATCAGTTTTTATTTGAGCGTCTTTCATTAGAAAACCATATACATCAGCGCCCAAGATAAGATCTATGGAACGTGATTTGAAATATTCAGGATCCGCTAGAGGAATATTTGAAATATCAGAACTAAGCTGTAATGGAATAAAACTCTGTTGTGACAGATATGAACGAAACTTGGGTAAGACATATGCCTTTGCATGTAGTGTATAATCGTATTCTACGCAGGAATACAGTTTAAGATACGCTAATTTCTTTACACAATTTTTCTGCTGTGTGTTTACCCCACGCACTTGTAAAGAAGTGGAACGGCATGGTAATTTATATAATTGTATAAATTGCTCTGTAACGAATGTGCCTTGAGATCCTTGATCTAATAAGGCTCGTGCGGATACAGCACCATTAGGCGTGTCGATTTTTAAAATAATAGTTGCAAGTAGAACTTCACGTTTGCACTCCTGCGAAGAGAAAGGAGCAGTTACATGGAGCCCTTGTATCTGCTTAGTACGAGATGGAGTGACTGACTCAGCAGGTTGTGAGTCTGAAAAAACTTCATGTAATAAAGTATGATGGTTGCGATTACATACGCTGCACGTATGATTAGAAGTGCAATCGCTTGCCGAATGTCCAGGAAAAAGACAGTTGCGACATAACGAATTACGAGTAACAAATTGTTTTCTTTCTGTGGGCGAATAAGCCCTAAATACCCAGCACTTAAAGAGGCGATGCGATTTCTTACAACATAACCAAGAATTAGAGTTTTCACTTTTGCTTGAGTTTGTAATGTTGAAATTTCGTACCAGTTGGCGTTGAGGAATATTCGCCGACTTAAGTTTTTGAGTATTGTCTACATTGAGAGTCTCCAAAGTACGAAAGCATGTCTCCAAAAACCTAATGAGTTGTTCCAAAGTAGGAAGCTCTCTGGAGGCCTGTAATGACTTTTCCCAATCCTTTCTCGTCTCAGAATCTAGCTTCTGAATGGTCAAATGGACTATAAGGGGGTCCCAATTTGTGGTTGAGACATTAAGGTTGTTTAATGAAGCAATACATTCCTTCGTAGTGTCCAAAAGTGTTCGAATTGCTGAGTGCGAAGCTACAATGCACTTTGGTATCGCGAACAACTTTTTTAGCCATGTATCAACAATAGCACGCTTATTATGGAATCTATCCTCTAATGTTTTCCAAGCAAGATCATAGTTTGCTTCGGTTGCGAAAATATGTTTAATAAGACGTGCAGCTTCTCCAGTGACACAATTTTTTAAATAGTACATTTTTTGAATTTTACTTAGTGCACTGTTATTATGCACAAGAGAAGTATAAAGATCACGAAAGGAAAACCATTCCAAATAATCACCCGAAAAATTTGGTACGGAGATTTTCGGTAATTTAGCGTCACTGTAAAATGTATCATTTCGATGGGAAGGAGCCACAAATGTACTGTTCAATGCCACCGGTGAAGCTGTAGAGCAGGCTGGCATAGAATCATACAAAAACCCATTAAAGGTGAAATATAAGTCTTCGAAGCTATCAAAAGTTGCACTAGTCACGTATGGAATTTCATTAACACACACGCCCTCATCCTTTATAGACCTAATTATTTGTTCATGGTTTTTTATAAAGGATGTATATAAATGATCTACTCTTTCACTAATCACCCTAATATACCCCTGAGACAGCGTTTCCGGACGCAGCCCATGTGCCTTTTCTTTAAGCTTCGTCAGCTCGCACAGCAAATGCGTTTGAATTTCTGTAAGTACATTTACCTGATCCATATTAGACAAAATTATTAAGAAAATTTAAATAATATTAGGTTGATTCTGGTGTTCAACTTAAAAAAAAAACTGGACCGACTGTCCCTGCTCGGGCGCCAAAAAATGTTTTATTTGTTATAATTTTTATTTTTATTTTTTTTTTCAAATTATTTTATTTTATATTTTGCTAGTTATGTTAAAGGTATGACCTCACCTGTTGACGTCCAAAAGAAAAGGGAGGTTTATTTTAGCTAACATAGGTTAGCTGCGGTTCAATATTAAACCTCTCTCACATATTACAACATGTCGTTCAGAGGAGATAATTTTATCGTATGTGACATGAACAACTACAGTTGCATTTATTCGACAGAGACAAAGTTTAGTTTCGAAGGACTTTTTAATTTATGTATTTAACATTAAATGCAGATGTAAGAAATACTTTTAAACTAAGCGCGCTTTTACTATGCAGAATAGCTAAATCTCCACATCACTACAATATACTGAATAAAAAAGTATCTGAAAAAAGGGAACTCTACTTCTTTTACTCACAAAGGTTATGTTTTTATGTTGCTGTGCCCTTCACATGTAAATTTATTGTTGGCTTCAATATGATTGCGTTTCGAATCAATTGCCTTTCAAGTTTGGAGTATAATAAACTACTGAAGCCAATATGTCTATCTCACTTTAGTGCAGCATATTGAGGCGGGTTCTCACTCTTTGTTTACAAGCCCTTTCGCTCAGATGCTGAGTTAGTGTTGTGCAGATTATGTTTTACGAGAGTAGCAACAAAGGATTAGAGAATTAACTGTTTTAGGGGTATAATTTACACTATACATATATGCAACTAAGAATGAATGAGGGGAAACTGGGGTCAATTTGACTATGAGGTGCATGTGACTGTGGCCCTTTTGAAGTCAAATCGGTACAAGCAATGAAGAATTAAAACAACAATAACCTTCGGGAAAACAATACTGTTTTATTGCTTTTTAAGATTGATCAACCACAACCTGTAAAACACAACTTCACAAAAGGGTCACATTTATGTCAATAATTAAATAAAAGCGGTAGAGGAAACGGTTTTATTTAATTATTTGTTCAGTCAAACATACAGATGCTAGCTTCATGGGAAAATACATTTTGGTAAAACCGCTAGCAGTGCCACCTGTTACGTTCAGTGAAAAACGTTTGGACGATTTATGGTTTCGCTTAAGAAATGAGAAATTTTTTTCAGACAACTTTTTAAATAAATTCATATAAAGAAGTTTTCGATTTATTTGGTGCCATGCATTAATCATAAAAGGCAATTACGTGCAGTCACTCACACCTTATTTCATGCAGACCAGATTTTTTTGTAAAGTGTTTTTGATTTCATAATATTTTGCAAAAATGGAAAAACAGAAACAGACATCTTTTTATTTTTGCCCATTTCATTTCTCAATATAAAATACGAAAAAGTGCCAACTCATTTGATTCTAATACAAGGAAAAATACATACAAAGAATTCACGCCCCAGCTTAAATGGTACAGTTGAAAAACAACAACTATTTATTTCTAATTTCTAAGATTTTAATGTATTTAGTACCATTAACTACACTTGACAATTCCAGCAGGGGATGACAGCCGACCGAGTTAGAGATCGCGAGCTAGGGAAAAGGGCAATCAGCAAGAATGATAGAATACAAGATTGTAAGAGCCCACGAGTAAACTAACAAAAGTAAGGGGAATTGCTTGTTTGTGAAGAGGAAGAGTAGGCGTTAACAAACTGCATTTGGAGGCTTTATATTAATATATGCTTTGACAATATAAGACACAGCACTTCGTTTTCATTAGTTTGTTTAGTTTAAATCTCACAAATCACAATATTAAAAAGCCGTTCACTGAATTTTCAAAAACAAGTAATTTCTCCTCCTTTTTATTTCTTTTGTATTGCGAAGGGAGCTGACGTCGGACATTAAAGTAATTGTTTTTTAAGCGAAAAATAAAGTAATTGTTTTTTAAGGGTTATATATAGAATTTTCAAAAAATTATTATTTTTTATTTTTTTTCTTCATGTACATATATTTAAGAATATACACAGAAAATTTAATATCGTTCTGGTGAATATTTTCGAAGTTACACGCAAATTTACAAAAGGCGTTCCAGAGTGCTTTTTATCCTATGTAAAGTGCTTTTCAAACTTTACTCATTTTGCCAAAAAAATTTATTTTGCATATTCCTTCGATTAATTACTAGATTCAAAAGTACTTTAACGAAATCTGTTTGGTTTTTTAATTTCAGCGGATCCAGTTCAGAGATATAGTGTTCAACGCAAAACGTCGTTTTTGAGAGGAGTTCCCGGGGATCAGCTGTAGCTCCTTTCCAAATAAATATTTTTACTAATACTAAGCTTAAAATACGGCGGCCGCCGTAGCCGAATGGGTTGGTGCGTGATTACCATTCGGAATTCACAGAGAGGTCGTTGGTTCGAATCTCGGTGAAAGCAAAATTAATAAAAACATTTTTCTAATAGCGGTCGCCCCTCGGCAGGCAATGGCAAACCTCCGAGTGTATTTCTGCCATGAAAAAGCTCCTCATAAAAATATCTGCCGTTCGGAGTCGGCTTGAAACTGTAGGTCCCTCCATTTGTGGAACAACATCTAGACGCACACCACAAATAGGAGGAGGAGCTCGGCCAAACACCTAACAGAAGTGTAAGCGCCTATTATTTATTTATTTTTTTTTTAAGCTTAAAATACGCTTAAAATATAATATAATATGTGCACAAATTTTTAGATCAATAAATTCAAAAGTTTTCTCAGAAAAAATTCTGGAAAATTCGCTTTTTTCGACCTTCTAACTGTATATAATCCCTTAATGACGCCACCTCCACTACACAATTCGCCTTGTTGGACACTAAGTTTTTGATTGGCATCGGTAGCGCACGGTCGAGTCGCTAGTCTAGAACTCTGTTATTGAGTTTAATACTATTTCTATTTTAATATTTAATAAACTTTCCTTAATAATTATCACCACTGGAATAAGGGATTCTCTCTAAACAACTTCGACACTACAGTCTATACGGATGGAAGTAAAATGGGCTGCGGTGTTGGAGCTGGTATATATTCCCATAGACTTAAAATTGAAAAATCTGTGCGTCTCCCTAATGCCAGCAGTGTCTTTCAGACGGAAGTACTGGCAATTGGGGAAGCCTGTAGGCTACTAATCGCAGATTTCTCTTTTAAGGGCAATATCGCTATTCTCTCGGATGGCCAAGCTGCAATCCAGGTACTGGGTTCGGCTGCTACAACCTCTAAATTGGTGGAACAAAGCAGGAATAGCCTCACCATCTTGAGTGAAAACCATAAAGTTACCTTAATCTGGGTCCCGGGACATCGGAACATTGAAGGTAACGAAAAAGCAGATGAACTGGCAAGAGGGGGATGGATCTGCCATGAATTACGTTCTTGCAGAATCGGTATTCACACCATTAGGTACAGTCAAGAGTACAATTTCCCAAAAATACCTCCGAATCGGATAATAAGAACGAAACGACGGACGCCTGGAGACTAACGGCAGTCATAACTGGCTTTTGGTCTATCGGAGAACAAGCAGCCAAAATAGGTATCCCTCACAACACATACTGCCACAGTGGTAAACAACCAGAGAAAAAGAAAACAACCTTCCATTTCCTCTGCGAATGCCCTGTCCTATGGAAGGACAGAATGTTAGCCCTGGACCAACCGTTGTTCGAGAATCTCGAACAACTGTCTGGCTTAGACGTCAACAACCTAATAAGGTTCCTTAACCGCACAGACTGGATATAGTTATGCTGTAAATAACCGTTAAACAAGTTGGTAACGAGGATGTGGCAACAAAATGGTGCGGAAGCGCTAGTTGGAAACTCGAAGAATCACCACTTTAACGAACCAACCAGCCAACCATCACCACTAAAGTCAGGCCTTTGATTATTTCTGATAATACTTTGTTCGGTATCCTTTATTACCAATTACAGCTTGAAGTCTACGTGGCATGGAGCCAACCAAGTTTTTTGTGTATTCTGAACTATTTTGGTTCCTCTCTTCAAGAGTCGCCGTTGTATGATCAGATTGATTAATGTAATTTTTTTTATATTTGTATTCTTCTTTTTATCTGATCAATTGGATTTCTCTTAATGGATAAGTGGGCGTCCATAAATTACGTGAGATGTTTAAGGGGGGGAGGGGGTCGAGTCAAATCTCATCTAATCTTACGTTGGAGAGAGGGGGGTCTCGGCAAATATCACGCAATTTTTTTTCTGATTGAAACAAAAAAATTGTACATGCTTAAGATTTAATCTCAAGCGTAATCGTAGTATGATTAAGATCATTCACTAATTCGTTCAAAAGAAAATAATTTCATTCATACTTCGACGTTATACATTACTACTGTCAAACCACCATATTTGTTTTATACCAAATAGCTCAATTTAATCTGAATTTGTGGTACAGTGTAGCCCGTCGGTTGTTTTCGCGCCACTATGAGCCGAACGCCCTATCACTCAGGTTGACGTTTGACAATTCCGGACTTTAAAGAACATGACGGAAAATCATTTGCTCCATTTCTAATACGCGTACCGATTCAACCGCTGAATGTCTTCATCAGCACGCCTATTGATCTCTATTGCCCAAGTATACGTGATGATTTAGAGAAAATATGCTGCAGTACATGCGGTATTTACTTCGCATCTATCACAAGAGCAGCTCACATTGCACCAGCTAAGCAAGCGCGTATGTTCCGCAAAGTGCGACCCTCACGGATTGTCACAAGACGAGCTAATGAGTTACTGTGCGCAAGCGTCAACGGCTTAGAGTGGCTAGATTAGAACGAAGTTGAAGGAGCACATGATTTTACTGAAAATCATATGGACATGTTGGTTCCAATAGTCTCTCTTGAAACCGCGCATGATTCTCCATGGACTGAATTAGAGTAGATATTCTTTTTTTAATCGCAGTAGTTACGATTTAAGTCTTCTATTGTTAAATTTTTATTACACTTATAACTCTCAGCAATATTGATTACTAGTCTTAACTAGTCGTAAATAAAAGCACGAATCAAATTTTTTTTTCTTTTTACAATAACAATCCAACGCGTTTACATAAGAAACCCACATTTTGAAAAATCTCACGTGAGATTGGGGGATGGGGGAGGGGGTTGAATAAAATCTCACGACATCTCACCAGGGGGGAGGGAGGTTCAGAAAATTGAAAAAAACACCTCACGTAATTTATGGACGCCCCCTAATGGAAGTGTTCCTGAAATAATTTATCAGGTATTTCGGATGGAAATACATTAAAATATTTATGTATTTCAGTAAAGTGGTTAAATGTGTCGGTGACTGTCAATTATGTTAATCAGTAAATGAGATAAGGTTCTAAATTACCTACAATTTTAGTCAAAAAACTCTTTCCAACCGAAATTTTCCACCTCCATGCTTTTGACTCATGCCCCAAAATATACTCCATTCTCCAGTTGCCTTGAAAGTGCCTTCGTAAACCCTCCAAAGCCTATTCACTCACTTATTTACTTCAGTGCGCGCATAAGTGTGCATAATTCTGCTAAGTATGAAAATACAAAAAATATGTTTGTGCCCACCTGCCACAAATTTCCATAATTCATGCGCACGCGCTGGTATCGCACCACTCATGGAATGCTTCAAACGCACACACACACATACAAAATACCAAAACATGGCCTCGTTGTGCGCGCTTGCGCTCATTGGCGGTTCATTCGCAGCACTGCAACACGCTGTGAAGTCGCTCGCACATATTTTTCGATATTTCGTATTTTTTGTAAATATTTCCTTTTGCAGGCAATTTACCAATTTCAGCACGACAGCAAGGTGGCAGCAGCCGTTAGGCCGGTGTTACAGTTGCATTATGCAGCCTGCCCATAAAAGGCTGTGCCGCGTGCAGTGCTGCGGTGCAATATTATGTGGCATGCAGCAAGGCTCAGGTTGTTAGTGGAGGCATTTTGGTATTTTGACCAACTGCTGAGCTTGTTTGGGACACAAGTGCGCATATAGAAATTTGCAACAATTTTCACTAAACGAAAACGAGAAGCAAATGTGCGCATGTGTAAATGAATGGCAGCCGCTCAAATATGGACGCATAGAATGAGGAATGAAAATTCAAAAATACTTGAAAAGGCGCACAAATGGCAAAGACACAAGTTTTTGGGGGAAAGAATCCATGTAGCAGCACTAAATTAAAGTTGTTGATTTGTCCTTTTTGCTGCGAGTGAGTTTCGAATTAGCATAGCTCTCATGACTGGACGGTGTTGACGTGCAAATCAGTTGGCATTTGATGTTTTGTTTTTGCATAGAAATGTAGTTTTTTTATTATTTTCTTTATTTGCCAAGTGAGTTGGGCAACAACAAGCAAACGTTTCCTGCAACAGTTGTTGCAGATTCCCAGCAGATTTTCGTGTACATTTGATTTGGAATTTCTATGCCTCAGCAAGCGTTGAAAACTAGAAAATTTGAAAATTACCCTTAATCAGCTTAGAAAAAAGATGTCAGGGCAACAAGCAGCAGCCAAAATAGTGCAAAGCTGGCATTATGCCGCGGCGATGGACGACTTGACGCGACTTGGTTGCCAATGATTTGGAGCAGCTTCGCCTGGTTTGGTCTACGAAAACGTGCCGGCGATGTCATTGCAGCAATTTGTGGAGCGTAGCGAATTGATAGCGTACAGCCGGCAGATATTTTCGCAGATGGGAAAAACAGGAAAATAAGAGGAGCAAAAAACTGAAAGTAGGAAAATAACCAGGTCGGCTGACCTGTGGATACTTAAATTGCATTACTTGGCATGCTTGGGAATTTTTCCGCTACCAGCTACTTGGTTTTCTTTTTGTAAATGAAGCGGATCGGAGTGACTGAGAAAAACTAAAGAAAGAAAAACGAAGAAGAAAAAATAAAAACAAAGTCAATAAAAAGACAAAATTTCGGGTATCTATGCATTTGCCTAGAATGAAGAAAACGAGACTGCAGCGATTATGCGTGGCACTGCAAAACCTGAGGCTTTCTGCTTCTTTGGGTAATTGAAAGAGCAGTACTGCAGCAGCGGCTAGATGTTGGATAGTAGCGAAATATAAAGGGTGGTTAAGTTTCAAGAGCCGGTATTGATTTTAAATAAAATACAATTTTTTTAGGAAATTATTGTCATTTCTGTTTATTATGATAATATTGCTATGGCTCAATTACGTATGGAACAAAACATTGGCCAAATGGCCGCCCCGGCGGCACACCCCCCTCCAATGGTCAAAATTTTCGATGACGCTGAGGCATAATTGAGGTTCTATGCCGTTAATGTGCCGAATTATCTCATCCTTTAGTTCTTGAATTGTTGTTGGCTTATCAACGTACACCTTTTCTTTCAAATAACCCCAAAGAAAGAAGTCCAACGGTGTCGTTGACGTTTAGGTGTGGTTCACATTCAACATCGGCCCTTGAAATTTAATCTCCCTTTATTTAAATATTTTTTGTTAGAATTTTTTTTCACAATTTTTTTGTTTAGCATTTTTTTTGCTCTTTCTTGCTTTTGTTCAATCAATTCACCAGGCCCCGCCAGTGCGGCGTATTCACCGATCATCATCGTCTAACTCTTCTAACGGTAGGCCCAGGAAACGTGCTCCATTCCAGTGCCCTTGTGCGTAGCATAGCTGTCGGAGCTCTTCTGCACAAAATTATCCAAAAACGGTATAAAATTTTTTTTAATAACAGTTATCTACTTGCAGGTAATAGCAAATCGCCGGGTATATTTCACTCTTAGAAAAAATTCTCAAAAAGCTATTGACAGGCCGCAGGTGGCATAAAAGTAAAGGTCTCCGCATTTTGTGGCATCAAAAATGGAAAAGACTCTGAACCTAAGTTTTAGAGGGTTGATAGAGCACACAAATAATATAAATAAATGCTTTAAATTTGAAGAATTTTCCATGATTCTGGTTCTTCGTAATATATTTTGGTACTTAATGATTTTTACTGAAAATTTATGAAGGAAAGCATAGAGAAAATGCCAGTTTCTACATATAATTTTCAAATTAGTTTAACAGTGCATCGTTGGCCATTGCACAGGTCAACCGAATTTAATAAAACCTTGCAGAAAAAAAAATATATAAAAAAAATCGATTTGATATGCAAACCACAAAAGTAAAAAATTTCTTAGTTAAATCTATTTTAAATAAAATTGATAAGTATTTCCTCCTTAAAAGACCCCTATTCAAATTTACTCTTTTTCATTAAAAAAAATTCAATAAAAACAGCCTATTTCATTTTCTGTTTTTTTTTTATTTAATTTAAAGTTTTTTTTTTATTTTAAATCAAATGCTTTTTTTTATTTTTAAGTTTTAATTTTAATTTTTTTTTATTTTGATTAATTTTTTTTTTAATATTATTTTAATATTTTTTAATTTAAGTTATATATTTGCTCTAAAACAATTTTTTTTCAATGCTTATGGAGGCATTTCTTGATATCTCGGAATTGTTCAAAAATATTACGGAAAGTAAAGTGTTCGAATGTTAGATATCTCTAGTGCGTTAAATGCGTATTGCTCTATGGCTGCGAATCTTGGCTAATATCGGACGAAGTTTTTTTCCTTGTTCACTCCACTCGGTATCATAGGGCCTCAACACGACTCTTTCATCGTACACGGTTCTGGGCTGTTGGTTTTGCGCATTTCCATGTGATTTCGACATCTGCTAACACGCGCAACATCGACCTTCTCCAAGTATTCTTTGGCCGACAGTGGCCCCTGCTCCTTTGCGGTTCCAGTCCAGTATCAATCCCGTTATGCCATCTGATAGTTTTCTAAGCGGGACCTATCCATCGCCCCTTTCTGCGTTTAATTTGCCATAGGATGGGCTCCTCATTCGTTTATCCCCACAGCGCGTCTTGCTGATGGTGGTCGGCTAGAATACCTGTCTTATACATCTAATGCGAGGCATTTGTTGACGAAGGATTGTAGCCTCTGTGTGATAGTGTTGGAGATCAGCCGTGTTTCACTTCCCCACAACAATACTGGTTTAACACATGAGCAGAAAATTCGCAGTTTAGACCGCCTGGATATTTGCGAACTCGCCCATATCGTATGCAGTCGCCCGAACACTGCCCTTGCTTTGTTTACCTTCACTTGATATATTCATCTGGTCCACCATTTGTCATGATAGTGCAGCCGATGTAGCAGAAGCTTTCGACAAATTACACCTAAAACTCGTCAACCATTATAGGTCTTGTTTAATTGTGGTTGACTCGTATTGCCTTCGTCTTGGCGATGTTGATCTCCAGTCCGACTGTGCCGGCCAGCATGACTAATTTGTCCGCCTTCGCTTGCATATCAGTGAGTTTCTGAGAGAGGAGGCAGATGTCATCGGCAAATTCCAGGTCCTCAAGATGTTTGGGGAAACTCCATATGATCCCTCTTTTGTGTAGGGTCAATTGGCTTATGACATGGTCTAGGACGAAGGCGAAGGAGAAGGGACGACAAGAGGACAACCTAGCCTTACTCCTCCATTGGTGTGAATGGGCCGTTGATGTTGCCGTTGTGAAGCACTGCCAGTTCGGAGGTCTTATAAAAGCCTCTGATGAGGTGAGTTACCTTCGCGGAAGCTCCCTTTCTACTCAACGCCAGCCATTGAGTCCCGCTCGAATGCCTTCTTAAGGTCAATGAACAGCATGTGAAGCGGGCAGCGTCACTCAACTGATTATTTTACTATGATTCGGTAAGGACGAAATCCAACTTGCTCGCCTCTCAAGGAGTATGTTGGAGTATGCCGTCTTAATTTGGAGGTCATATCATCAGTGCCACATCAATAGACTTGAATGCACTCGCTTCTCATATACAATACTTTTCCAAATACTCAAAATGGAAGCTGTTCCAAGCGGTGTGCAGAGCGATACAAACCTACGCAGCGCAAGTTTTTGGGTATGCCTTATTCGATGAAGTAAATACGAGGCGCGCCTTTTATATGTCGGGATTTGGCACCCCTGGTGTTGCAATCTGGTAACTGACAGCTGTATCGCAAAGTTTGACATTTTTTGGCTTTTACGTACTCTGAACGTTTTGAAATACCAGCGCTATTTGTGTTGTTTACAGTAACTTAAAAGATTCATCTCGGTCCAAATGTGGAATTAAATCGTGAACATTTTCGTGCGATTATTTTTTACAACTTTCGACGTGGATTAACTCAGCAACATTGCATGGATGAACTTAATTCATTTTTTGAAGCTCCATCAAGGACCAGTGTTTATCGATGGTATGGTGAATTCAATCGTGGTCGTAGTTCACTCCAAGACGAATTTCGTGAAGGTCGTCCAAAATCAGTTGTTGTTCCGAAAAAAATTGATGCTTTGCCGAACTGATATTGGGTAAGGCTTTCTCAAGTGGGCCACAAAATTACCAAAGTGAATATTTTGCCATGAAATTCAGCCAGGACTGAGTTATATTATATTATCCAGAAGCACACTCAGAAAATTTTGTTGTAAACTTCTAAATAGTTTTTTTTTTATTAACTATCGAAGTTTTTTGCAGCGCTTGAATAATTATCACATTTCTCGTAAAGTAGGTATCCGATTACAACGATTTTTCAACTGCAGATTGATAATGGATGATATTTTCCAAAAACGTTATTTTTGTTCCGAAACTTGATGTTTTGTTGTTGTAAATAATTTTTTTTAATAAACAGTTAAAAATTTAACTAATTTCTGCGCCTCTGGGATGAAATTTTTTAAAGATATTAACTTAATAAACATCTGTGCATTTATGTATGGAAAAAAATGCGTGCAATTCGAAAAGGACTAATTACAATTAATTTTTTTGTGCCAGGATGCGCGCTTCGACTTACGCGGACGCGCACGAACACACAAACGGCCGCTCGCGGGCAACTTGCGAAAAACCGTGTTTCGGACACGTCTCAACGCGATATGCTTCCGGAAGATCAGTTTTGCCGACATTGTTATTAGTTGTGTCTAGTCTCCTTCCGACTGCTGTGGTGATGTGTTTCGGTGATAATAAAAACTGTCTTATTATGTAAATCGCGTACGTTAATGTGTACAAAACTACGTATAGACTAATATAATGCCACATGCAAATCGTTGTTGTAACCCTTTCGGAAAACAAAACCATAGTCGTGTTTACACAAATCTAGTCCGAATAAGTGACCAAAATGCGAAATTTAGTGAAATATCTGGACAATTTGTGTGCCGTTCTTGCAGGACATCTTTGTACCAAGGAAAAGTTCAAGTCTACCCTATTGTATGTTCCACATACTTCTTAATATACCGTATTAAGTGTACTTATAAATGCATCATTTACAGGTTGGCCTAACTTTCAAAAATGATCCTCCGAATCCCATTGAAAATTTCCCTAACGAAATTATTACTACTGAAGATAATGAACAAGAAGATCCTAATTTCACTTGTGCGGTGCCTGCGATGGTATTGGTGGTGCTATAAAGAGAGATGCGTACCATGCAAGCTTGCGAGATAAAATCCCGGTGAAAATTACGGGGCCGAAACAGTTGTATGATTGGGCAAAAGTCAATTCTAAGAAAATTAATTTTGATTACTGTAATAAACAAGAACATGAAAATCACTCTAATAAGTTGAAAAAGCGCTATTCCAAAGCGCAAACTTTGAAAAATACGAGGCAGTTCCATTCTTTTATTCCAAAAGATAAAAATTCCATCGAGTGCAAAATATTTTCAGCCCACGATCAATGTAAAATTATACCCATTATGTAAAAATAAACTACATGAAAAGTGTAAAAAGCGTGAATGATTCTAATTTTTTCTCGAAATAACAAATGAGTATGCGATATCTGTATAACTTTCTATATCTGTTTCACTTTTTGTGTCCGTCCGTGAATTGTTGTTGTTTTTCAGCGAGAAATTTTGAGGGCATTTGCTGACTGAACTTACAATGTATAGATCTGATATGTAAATATAAACGTGAGTAATAAAGAAGTATATATGAAACCTTGCATGACAGCTTATACATTCCTTTGAATACATTTGATTTAATTATCATTACGCATTTCCGCGACAGTCAAAGCGCAAATTCTGTTATACGTAAATTATTTATATGGCTAATCTTTAAAAATAAGTAAACACCAGTAATGGAAAAGTCGGCAAAACTGATCTTCCGGAAGCATATCGCGTTGAGACGTGTCCGAAACACGGTTTTTCGCAAGCCGCCCGCGAGCGGCCGTTTGTGTGTTCGTGCGCGTCCGCGTAAGTCGAAGCGCGCATCCTGGCACAAAAAAATTAGAATTGCACGCATTTTTTTCCATACATAAATGCACAGATGTTTATTACGTTAATATCTTTAAAAAATTTTCATCCCAGAGGCGCAGAAATTAGTTAAATTTTTAACTGTTTATTAAAAAAAATTATTTACAACAACAAAACATCAAGTTTCGGAACAAAAATAACGTTTTTGGAAAATATCATCCTTTATCAATCTGCAGTTGAAAAATTGTTGTAATCGGATACCTACTGTACGAGAAATGTGATAATTATTCAAGCGCTGCAAAAAACTTCGATAGTTAATAAAAAAAAAAACTATTTAGAATTTTACAATAAAATTTTCTGAGTGTGCTTCTGGATGATAGAACTCAGTCCTGGCTGAATTTCATGGCAAAATATTCACTTTGGTAATTTTGTGGCCCACTTGAGAAAGCCTTACCCATAGCAAGATCGTCATGTGACCTATCGTGAGATTGAGACAATCTTATGCATTAGTGGGACCAGCATACATTCAATATCGCATAAACATTTGACTGGCAAAAAAATTCGTTCGCGTTGGATCCCACACAATTTGTCAATCGCTCAAAAAAAGACTCGTGTCGATTGGTCGAAGGAAATGCTCAAAGAATACGATCGCGGGGCTTCGAAACACGTCTATGACATCGTGACAGGTGATGAATCATGGATTGACGCGTATGAGCCCGAAAGTAAACAGCAGTCGACTGTATGGGTGTTTCCAGATGAGCCAAATCCAACAAAAGTTGTTCGCGCACGAAGCAAATGGTCGCCTGTTTTTTCAGAAAAACTGGACATGTCGCAACCGTCCCACTAGAACAACGCAGAATAGTAAATTCTGAGTAGTACACAACCATTTGTTTGCCAGTTGTCTTCCAAGAAATTAGGAAAACCAATCGCCAAAGACGGATCACTCTTCACCAGGACAATGCGAGCTCTCACACATCGGCTCAACAACTGCACCTAAAACATCGAATTAATGGGTCATCCGTCGTATAGTCCTGACTTGGCACCGAATGACTTCTTTTTATTCCCGTACGTAAAAAACAAACTGAGAGGTCAACGTTTTTCGACACCTGAAGAAGCGGTTGCGGCATTCAGAATGCATGTTTTGGAGGTACCTCATTTAGAATGGCAAAAGTGCTTCGACAATTGGTTCAAACGCATGCAAAAGTGTATAGATCTTGGAGAATATTTTGAAAAACAATAAAGTGATTTTCGACGATTAAAATTTGTTTTTGTTCTATAATCCCGACATATAAAAGGCACCCCTCGTAAACTTCAACGTTACTCCATTAAAAGAATCCTCAAACTACCCGAGTTCACTCCGAATTACGCAATAACACTAGAAACTAATTCACATTTATTCTTTAGAGCTACACAAGTATAGTACATATATCCAGAAGACCATTTATAAACACAGGGCCCGCCATCTATCGTTACGGATTTGAACTAGGTATTATTTGAAGAATGGTAACACTTAGCTGTCATCTGATTTGACAGAAAATTAGTTTTATTCTTCCGAAATGGTTGTGTATACGCTCAAAGAACGCTGGGAAATATTGCGACATTACTTTGAAAATCATGGTAATGTTGAAGAATGTGTACGAAAATTACGTACGGCAATGGGAAGAAGAAAAGCACCGAATGAAGCGTATGTGCGTTACTTTGCGAAAAAAGTAAGAGAAACTGGGTTGCTCATTGACAAACCAACATTGGATTATTATCTTTGAGGTGCCGTCAAAGACCAGTGTTATGCCAACAAACCAGCAACAATTGATGCACTGAAGACCAACATACGCGATATCATAGCTGAAATACAGCCGCATACAATTGAAAATGTGTTGAAAAATTGGACCGATCGTATGGGATGGTGCATGGCAAGCCGAGGCAGCCATATGAATGAAGTTGTGTTCCATCATTAACCGGAAGGATTCTACTTCAAAAAAAAAAAAAAACAGTTTGGAAAAATATTGAGTAGTTTCTTTTTTATAGCATTTTTAATTCCGTAAAGTTATATGGCGGACCCTTTACAATTGCAACAGACTCCCACACAAACTAACACAAGGCATTTTAAGTAAAAATGTGTTTGGGTTTAAGCATCTGAACGACATGGGAATGTAGTTCGGTCTGAAGTTTGAAGAACACATCACCGCTATAGACTGGCAAGATCGCTGGGTGCAACTTCTAACCAAAATGAAAATAAAACATCTCAATATTGCAACCCAAAAAGCCAGTCAAGCGCGGCGCCAATTTATAAACATTTAGACTCCTCAAAAGGGGAATCATATATTGAAGAAGATATGCGACTAGCTGACATTACGACAATTTTCAAAGCAAGATGTGCTTTACTGAAGCTACTACGCATGGAAATATGCACCCTCTGCAATTTCAACGAGGAAGAAGATATGCAGCACTTCTTAGGAAGATGTCCGGTACTGAAGGAGATCAGAACAAAATATCTAAACGCAGCGAAGCTAAATGAAGCAGAAGTAATAAATATAAAGGGTGATTAAGTTTCAAGGGCCTGTGTTGATTTTGAATAAAATACAATAGAAAATTATTGTCATTCCTCTTTATTATGATAATATTGCTATGGCTCAAGTACGTATGAAACAAAATATTGGCCTCGGCGGCACACCTCCATCCAATGGTCAAAATTTTCGATGACGCTGAGGGATAATTGAGGTTCTATGCCGTTAATGTGCCGAAATATCTCACCCTTTAGCTCTTGAAATGTTGCTGGCTTATCGATGTACACCTTTTCTTTCAAATAACCCCAAAGAAAGAAGTCCAACGGTGTCGTTGACGTTTAGGTGTGGTTCACATTCAACATGGGCCTTGAAATTTAACCACCCTTTACTTAATGGCCACAATTGGAAAAGACTAACTTGCTTTATATACTCATCTTTACGCCATAGAGATTTTCTTATTTTAGAGTTTAATTTTTGATTAATTTTTGAGCTGTGACAGACAACATTGTTATTGCCACAAATTTACTATTTTTTTCTTTATGTATTTATCTACATATTTAAATGAATTATTGTATAAATTATTGAAATAAAGAAAATAAATGAAGAATTACTACGACTACTAAAGTACTTTTATTTTACTCATTCCGTTTCTTAAGGTATGTATGTATTTCTCTAAAATTTTTTTTAGTTGAAATTTCACTCTAACACTCCACTGCAGCGTTATTGTGTAAATTAAAATTGTCAATAATGCACTAACACACACACAAAATGTTTATTTTAAAATTTGTTATTATGAAAATTTGTTCATGACCCTACCGCTTTTCAATGTCCCATTCTTTAACACTCATACCAACATACAAAATGTTTTTCAATTGAATTTTTTTTGTCCTGTATGCTTTTAAATTCAAAATAAAATGTTTTTCTCATCAAACAGTTTTTTTTGTTTTAACAGCAAAACAAAGTTTGCAAATCAGCAATTTTAATTTGTCATATGCGAGTTTCTCATGGGTATGTGGCACCATTACACGTGTGGCTTACAGCTATCCGGTAGGAAAAAATTTCAGTTAGATGAATTTCACTTTTGGAAAAATCTATTCGTGGTCAAGGCTTCAGTGGTTGAGAAGAGGCAACTCTTGAACCTTGAAGACTGTGTGAATATATTTTGCTCTGACACTCTTCAACTTGTGGTGAAAAAAAAACGCTGAGCTTCTGTTGTTGCAGAAACAGAACATGCACGGGTAAGGCTGCTGGAGTGACAGTCCTTGGCTGTCGTGGGAACGTGTTATTAGGGATGCTTATGCTGCAACAGCAACGACAAGAACTGATTCTCTACTTCACCGCAGAGCAACACAAGGCCACCTACGACCTCTTAGAAGAAAGACAATCCGCTGCTTCCCTAAGGTCGTAATTATTTTATTGTCTTAGCATTGGAGGGCCTCAAGCACAACTTTTTGTATACCCTTTTAGTAGGAATAGTGCAAAATGCTTGGAGCGCCCGTCTTGTGGTTGTTCTTAAGGTCTGCACTAGTTGACTTTTTAAGCTGTAGATTATCGCTACAATGTTTCAACAAATCTCTTGTAAATGTGTGGGCTCGCCTGTTTCTAGAGTCTTATTCTTTAAGAAATTTATAACTTTTGCTACGACTGTTAGGAGGGATTTGCAACTTTTATTACGAAGTCCGTGTGGCTCTTTACTTCCTCGCGGAACCATAGGAAATTATTTATATAAATATATATATTAAGAAGTCTGACCGTATCTTTGGGCACTAGGGCTTAAATTCGTGATCCTTATCTTCTATATCTCAAAATATTCCTAAAGAATTTGGAAGTCAAAGAAATCCATTATTTTCTCTGTAGGCGGTTGTAGTTATCGATGTCTAGTAAACTATCCATCAGACAATTTAAAGTTTATTATCGTTGTCAAGGTGACATTCCATTTCAGCTCACAGAAATCGTGAATGGTGTTTATGGTGCCGAACGGCTGATTACGTGCAATTTTGGTTTCGTCGATTTCGTGCAGGCATTTTTGATGTCAAAGTAAATGCGAATAAAACCACAGAAATATAGTTGTTGTAGTTGCCGGCATATGAGTTGTTGTTGTTGAAATAGTTGGGAATTTCTATTGAAATAATCGTTATTAGCGACTAACTCTGTTTTTCTAAAACTGGTCTCGTGTGATGTCTGCTTTCTTTTAATTGTGGGAGAAGTATAGCAGCAAACTTTCTATATCTATGCCTGAAATTTTATTAATTTGCCAAAGAGCGAAGTCTTGCTCAAGCTGGACCTGAACATTCGCATGAAAAGTGGAAAAGACTTTCGTTCATCCCCTCCGCCTCACAAATTCTACAGATGGGATTGAAAGGAGGGTTGAATCTGGCTGCATGATCCCCTACTTTCAAGTCACCTGTAAGGGTTGCAGTGATATGTGAGATAAGGGCGGGAGCATCCCAACAGGTAATTCGTCCTCAGGATGTTGTATGATGGCCATGCTTTTCTAGTTGTGGCGCATGTAGTCAATTGCGTCCACCTTCTTTCGACTAAATCATAGTAGTGAGAAGCTGAATGGGGTACCAACTGTCACCGCCGCTGTTATGTCTAGTGCCGAATCTCTTCTTCCTAGCTCATCTGCTGTCTCATTACCCTCTATGATCGGGAACCCATATCAGACACATTTGCAGACAATGACTACGTAATTCTAGTTCCTCTCTACACTGTAATACTAGTTTGTATGAAATGGAATTGGAATCTAAAGCCTTGACTGTTGCGTGACTGACTGAACAGATGGCTACTCTTGCACAAATTCCTTTGTAGTGTTTTAAGGACTTGCATGCTATTCTGCTTGCTAATAGTTCCGCCGGGTGGACGCTGGCATAATCAGGAAGTCGAATTGATTTGGATAAGTTGGCCGGCTCTGAATAGAGAGGCATCTCCCACATCACAGTTCATCTTAGAACCGTTAGTGTAGATTCCAATGGCAAATCTACGAATCACCATCCATTCCCTCCAATCGGCTCTCGGTAGAAAACGTACCGTAAAGCCTTTATTGAGACTAAGACCACGGACTTTGGAGTAATTTTTGACTCCAATTTTATTCTCAAGTTATATCAGTTCTATAATAGTATCTCAAAATCATACTCGATATTGGGCTTTGGTGGACGCAACAATTCAAAGTTCTCAGAGCCTTACATGTCGAAAATACTGTTTACCGCATTTGTTCGATCTAGCTTGCAATATGCTTCATTTTTTTCGAAACTTTCTTTAGGGACCTTTATTTGGAAACCAATTTGTAATCAGAAGAATAGAAGGGGCACAAAAGATATTTCTTAAATATGAGATCTTTAAGTTTAAGACTTAAACAAATAATATCTAAAATTTTAATTTTAGATTTAATGTCTTTTTTTCTGTCCCATTTTCCTCTTATAGCTCTCGCTTTCTTATAATTGGATTGAAGTCGCCTGAGTACAGAAGGTAGATTCTATCGCGGCGAGAGCTTTAAGAAACACTTACCCTTTTTATCTCAAGATATTCAAAACAAAATTCGGGGACAGTTCATCCATTGCTCGGACTCTTCGCGAATTTAATGAAATCTCGAATTCCATCTCGTTAGATTTTAATCTTACTAAAAATCTTTGTTGAATGCATCATTTAATTCGCTAATACAGGGTCCGGCACTTGTAGTGCAACCAACCTCGGACCGCTTGCCGAACCGCGCGCAGAAGCATTTTGCCGAGAGTAAATGCGAACAAAGAAAATCAGTAATGGATTTCAGACGTAAAAGTGTGATTGCTTTATACTTGGCTGGAAAATCACAACCAGCAATTGTTCGCGAGCTCGAGCACCTTAAAGCATAGACTGCAACAAACAACTAAACAAAAGACTGCAACGTCACGTGAAATGGTTCAAAAAGTTAAGAAGCGACTTGAGCGAAATCCCCGACGAAGTGCCAATCAAATGGCGAAAGAACTGAAAATATCTCACCGTAGTCTCCGCCGCATACTGAAAAAAGATCTGAAAGGCAAGCCTTACAAGATTCAAAAGGTGCATGAACTCACACCAAAGCAGCAACAAGTCAGACTTGAGAGAGCCAAGGAGTTGCTTCGATTGGCCGAAAGCGGCCAATTTCCGAGCATTGTGATTTCTCACGAGAGAATTTTCCAAATGGAGCAATTCGCAAACTCCCAAAACGAAAGGTTTTATTTGACCGAGCATTCATACGAGAATTTGAGTCATCGATTGGCCACCAGGAGGCAGTACCCGCCACAGGTCATGGTTTGGGCCGCTGTAACCGCAGATGGGTGTTCTACAATCGTTTTCATCGAGCCTGGCGCCAAGGTAAATGCGAAATATTATCGGGAAAATATTCTGGAGGTTGCTTTGAGGCCGTGGGCTGACAAACATTTCGGTGGCAGACCATCGATGTTTCAACGGGACTCGGCACCGTCTCACAAAACTCGAGTGAACCAAGAATGGCAAAAAGAAAAACGTTCCGAACTTTATAACGTCCACACAATGGCTCTCAAATTCACCAGACGCGAATCGATGGATTAGTCTCTTTGGGTCATTTTGGAGAGTAATGTCCGGACTAAAAGATTACTAGCCTTGAACCGCTGGAAAAATCCATTTTCTGGGAGTGGGCCAAAATACCTGCAAGTCACATTCGGACAGCTTGCGACTCATTTTTGGACCGTCTCAAGGCCATAGTCAAGGCAAAAGGTGGTCATATCGAGCAAAAGTAATCTTAATCTTCTTAATTTTGTATTATTTTCACGCATTTTTTACTTTGAATTGAATAAAAGTGATTTTCCAAACTAGAATAAATAAGGGAAATAAAAATTCCCTCCGAAATACTATCAAAAGCTCACGTTGTTTTGCTTGTATTGAAAAAAGAACGCATGGCAAATTTCCCTGCAGGGTGAGTATATGAGTATGGTACGTGTAGACATACGGATAACACAGATATCTGGCTTTTGTATGTATCTACATTTGATATCACGAGATCTACCATCAAATACATTGTTTCACCGACTTTAGCGCTGTGAATCACAAACACTGATATGGGCTTGAAAAAAGTGCTCTGTATGTAGTTGTGAATGCAGTGGCTGCGATGGGAAGCGAAAGGGCTGCAACTGCGGGAATACGCCAATTGCAAATTGGCTGTAACTACAAAGCTTTTTGTTTTGTTCGCAAAGCACTTTTGCGCGTTACAAATGTAAATATGTGAGTATTTTAGAAATACGCAGCGAATAGCAGATTGAACAAACGACGCTGACTGACAGCTCACACTTGGCGCAAATTATTTACGTAGCAACATTTGCTTAGGTCGCATCGCATACTGTCCGGGTTAGAGAAACGCAAACTATTTCGCTGATTCTCGCAATTTAACATTGGCTTTGTTGCTATTGTTGTTGTTGTTGTTACAGCTTGGTATCCCTTGGTTTTGTTGCAGTTGGCTCGTTTGTTCCCAGCCACGATTTTCTACCTTTTTAGTGTGCAATTTGCATAATTTGCATTCACCCTCCATTCAAGCGACTGCACCAAATCCACGAGCGAACTCAGCCAACTTACACAAGTCGTCAAGCAGCGCCAACGCAAACTTCCACAAAATCATCCATCGGCCAACTGACGGACTGTGAGTATTACGTATTTGCCGACTCTCACATGCCACATGCGGCTGTTTTGGCTTTCGCGAGTTTAGCGTCAGCAGCAGCAGCAAAAAGCGCTACAACAACAAATGAAAGTAAACAGCACAATGCAGGAAATCAGAAAAACACGAAAAAAGCGAATACCACCAACAACAACAACAAATTGACGTATCTAAGCAATAATGCAACAATGTGACAGACTTGTTCCGACTTAGTTGCGCTGCGGCAGCTGTCCCAGTTGTAGCAGCAGTTGGCTTTCTGCATGGCTTGCGCGTACTTGTGTGTGTGTGTTTGCGCGCGCAGTGATGTGCCACTTGATTGAATTAAGACAATAAAATGAGTCAAATTCGTTGGCAATTTCATAAGTGCTCATGATGACGTCGCCAAAATGCGATAAAAAGAAAAACCAATAATTGGCGAAATAGGTGGAAATGCAACAGCAGCAAAATCAGTAACAGCTTGGGTGGTAAAAGCGGCAGTTGTTTGCAACTGCTACGATTTGAGAACAGTTAGAAAAATAATAACATAAAATAATAACATTCGATCTGAGATATTTTCGAAAGGTGCTGCAGTGAATGCCATTCATTCACACTACTAAACTTTGGCCAATCAAAATGCGGAAGACCATTTGTTTAGTCACTGGCACAGAAAGTATTTAACAAATTATGATCTATTTCCCTTCTAAATAGCGGCAATTCTTTTTTTAGTTCGTGTATGATCTCGTTAAAGCAAATGCTCGTATGCCCTCGGTATGGGCAGTGCAGCATTAGGATACCCTCATTAGTCCGTGCAAAGAAGTAGGTATACACTTACCTCACCACCACTATTATTTTCAGGCCAAGGTAAAGCGAGACCTGAACTATGTTAGATTAAAAAAAATTGTTAGTTAGCGATCACTTCAAAATTTCACCGAGCAGGAAAATACCTTTTTATCCACCTCAACAAAAATATTTTTCAGCTAGCCTAGCAGCTTTGAGAACGGACCACAAATACTCTTCAAGTTAGTTGCTACATAAAAAAATTGCGTTAAATTCTACTTTAGAAATCTAGAGTCAAATATTTCATTTGAAGTCGTTTTATTTAACAAAAAAAATTAAAGAATTAATAAGTTTTAGAAATATGCAAAAAAAAAAAAAAATGATAGGGAGTAATCACTTCAAGACTCTATTCTTCTTTACCAAATTGGTAAATACCTTTTTAAATCATCCATCTCAACAAAAGTATTTTGAGAACGGGTCAAATATTCTTATTTAAGTAGGAGTTAGAGGATACAAATCTGCCACGAAAAATGTCTCGTTAAATTTTACTGTAGAAGTCTGAGGATAGAAATTTCACTTTAGTCACTTTATTTGGCACAAAAATTAAGGCAGTATTAAGCTGTTGAAAAACGCAAAAAAAAAAAAAAAATACTGAAAAATTCTAGAATAAAGTTTCAGAATTTTTTTATTTTATTGAAACGAATAGAATTTCATAATTATTCATTTACATTTCATATCATTACACCTAGTCCTAGACACTAACAAGTAATATTTTTTTAATGATAAATTTAGAAATTCAAACTACGAGTATACTTGTATAGTTAACGATTTTATTTGTAAAATTTATACGTGTTGATTTGCTTTCATAGAGTTTAATTCTCCATTTGTTGGTCCACTCAACAATTGCAGTTTCACCAGTTGCTAAAATGCAGGTATCATCTGCAAATGTAGCTAGTGTGCAGCTTGCTGGTATGGGTATATCCGCTGTATACAACAAGTACAAAGTTGGACCAAGTACACTCCCTTGGGGTACTCCGGCACACATTTTTTTCATTGAAGAATATTCTTGACCAATTTTAACTCTGTAGTAACGATTATTAATATAGTATATGACTCCATCATCTTGGTAAATTGTGGTGGAAGCAAGGACTTTAATTTGTAAATTAATCCTTCGTGCCAAACTTTATCACACGCCTGTGCGAAACCATTTCATCAGAAAGTCCAACATACTGGCCCTCAGATCAAAACAAAGTTCCAGACTTAATAGACTTTTTCATAGTAAAAAATATCAGTTGCAACTATCTACAAGTAGAAGAAAGCGCTGATTTAAACTCTGATCACTCACCAATTGTACTCACTTTAAGCGAATACTTAATATCAAAACTAAACAAACCAACACTCGTGAGTCATAAAACCGACTGGCAAAGTTTTAAGTTAATTCTAAAGGAAAATATAAATCTGAATGCTTCCATAAAACGAGAAAGAAATTAGACGAAGAAATCGAAAAATATATCAAAATTATCCAACAAGCGGCCTGGCAATGCACACCGGAAATAAAAAGAAGACTCAAAGGAAATAGTTATCCGAGGGAGATTTTAATGCTAATAAAAAATAAACGTAGATTGAGAAGAAAATGGCAACAAACCAGAGCACCACAAGACAAAGCCAAACTCAATCAACTCTCTACACAACTAAAAGAAGAAATAAAACAACTTAAAAATGACTCCAGAGACGCTCTAGAAAATTTAACGAGCGATAAACGTACGGATTATTCACTTTGGAAGGCAACTAAAACCTTGAAAAGGCCTATTATGCAAAATTATGATGGCAGCTGGGCCAAATCTAACGAACAAAAAGCTGAGAGATTTGCTGAATATCTTCAAAACATTTTTCATCCTAACGAAGGAGATGAGTTAGAAAATATATCTCATCCTATTTGACAAAAAATCGATAAAATCTCCTTGACTTCCTTTAAAGAGGTAAAGGACACTATTAAAAATAAAATAAATAGCAAAAAAGCACCCGGCTATGACCTTATAACAGGGGAAATATTAAAAGAATTGCCCAATAATGCTATTGTCAAATTGACACATTTGATTAATGCTGCATTTCGTTTAGCATATGTACCGCAACAATGGAAAATAGCGGAAGTTATTATGCTTCCAAAACCAGGAAAGCCACCACACGACCAATATCGTTGTTACCAATTTTGTCTAAGCTTTTGAAAAAATCTTGCTAAAAAGATTAAAACCATTGCTAGATGCAAAATGCCTTGTACCAAATCATCAATTTGGTTTTCGAAATGAGCACTCAACGATTGATCAAGTGCACCGCATTACTCATGTAATTGAAAAATCACTGGAAGAAAAACAAATCTATTCTGCGGTATTCCTGGATGTATCGCAAGCTTTTGATAAAGTATGGCATGAGGGACTAATCCATAATCTCAAGCAGTTCTACCAATCCAGTACTCAAACATTTTAAAATTCTACTTAACGAGCAGATACTTTAGAATAAAGCAAGAACTGAAAGATATTAATGCAGGTGTCCCGCAAGGTAGTGCACTCGGGCCAGTTTTGTATCTCTTGTATACTAACGATATACCCACATGCAGCAATACAACAACTGCAACATTTGCCGATGGTACTGCAGTATTAGCAACTGATGAAAAACACTTAGAAGCAATTCAGAAGTTACAAGCATCAGTAAATGCAATTCAAAATTGGACCAAAAAATGGCGTGTCAAGTTAAACGAAACCAAGTCTGTGCATGTTGACTTCACTAATAGAAATAGAAATTATAAACCAATATTTATCAATAACACGGCAATACCGCATGAAAATACGGTAAAATATCTAGGAATGACCTTAGATGCTAAGCTGAGATGGAAATCACATGTCAAGAAAAAACACGACGAGTTAATTCTTAAAAACAAGAAAATGTATTGGCTGACATTCTAAACTCTCTATTTATAACAAAATACTTTTATACAACCAAATACTGAAACCAGTGTGGCGATTCCAAATAAAGTATTACGCGACATCGTTAGAGCGCCGTGGTACATTCGTAATTGCAATCTACATAAGGATCTTAATATAGACACCATTACGGATATAATAAAAAAATTCGCAAATAAACATAAAGAGAGACTTCAGCAGCACATCAATGATGAAGCAGCCAAACTACTTGTAACTGATGACCTCACGAGAAGATTAAAAAGGACGAAGCCGCATGATCTCTTTTCATAAAATGTTGTCATTACTTGAGATGTTTTAACTTAATTAAATATATGTAAAATTGCAATAGTAATAAAATAAAAAAAAATAAAAAATTAAGCAATTCGCCGGTTGTAATCGGTTGGAGGCACGTTGAATCTTGCACAGTTGAAAGATCATTAAAAGTGTTAGTACCTTCATTTGGCTGAACAATTTTTCTACGTGCAAGGCAAACGCCTCTGCCTTCTCAAAATCATTTTTTAACCAAATACCATTACACAACCTTATAGGTGGATTGTGGCCGATAGGTCGTTTCATATAAGCTGTCACTTTCCTTAGGGAGTAATCCGTTGTTTTGTCTGCCGATAATCTTTTAATTTAACATTTAACATTGTATTCTTGAACTCTTGTTGGTAAGAAGTTTTGTAAGAAAATCGAGCTTAGTTTTGTATTCGGGAAACCGTAATATTTGCCACTTTTTCCTTATTTTCCTTTTCTCGAGTAAGATTTTTAAAATCTCAGCTGGATACGATTGGCGGCAGTATTTCTCTTGAATTACTGGTGTGCTCATCCAAGTAGCATTTTGAATTTGTGTTCAGAACTCTTTATTATGCTTTTTACGTCTATTTTTTCATCGATAATATTTATGAAGTCGTCCCAGTCAGTCAGTTTGTTTGAAAGGGAGATATTGTGTGTAATTTCTTTTACTTCCCTCCAATGGTGAGAAAAATGGGTGAATGGTCTGAGCTTAGTTCGACTCCATCTTCAATAAACATTAGGTTTCTCGGAATATGCTTTGTAACAAAGAAATCGATTAAATCGGGTGTTTTAGACGGGTCTGTTGGCCCATATGTTGGATTACCCGTAGAGAAAAATGAAAAAAAAATTGTTTATAAAAAAATTGTTTATAAAAAAAATTATTTAGGGAGTGATCAAGATTCTATCGATTAGGAAAATATCTTTTCAAATCATCTACCTCAAGCAAAGTATTTTGTTGAGAATGGGTCAAAAATATATACTTAAGTAAGAGTTAGAGGGTTAAAGGCTGAAAAAAACTGTAGAAGTTTGAAGATAGGAATTTTACTTAAAGTCACTTTATTTGACACAGAAATCAAGTATTACATACTAAGTTTGAAACAAAAATCGGTTTTCGGAAAAGAAAAAGTCATACGTGCTTAAAATCAGTTGAATATCTTACTAGTTCAAAGTTTCTCCTACTAATTTTTTTTCAGTTAAACTTCTACATATATCTCCGTAAGTTTCCCTCTGATCTATTATGCATGATATTTTCCCTCTGTGAAAAAAAATTCTACTCTCTTTACCAGTACTGTTTTCGGCAAAGTTCAGTTGGGAGACGGCCTCTTTCATAGCTAACAGCGTTTGCTCGTATTAAGTAACATTCTTGTAAAATTGTTGTATTGTATACTTATTTTCATTAAGTACTAATTCAGACTAACTGTGACTTAGGGTACGAAAGTCATGCACGTCGCTCTATATACATATGTATGTTCCATTATTCTCTTGACTGCGCTCAGCTATGTTAACTTTTCCTAAGTCGTGTTGGAATTATAAAAATTTTTTAGCCGTTAGCGTTTGTTAGCATTCAACATTAAACCTGCACATTCGCTCCTGAGGCTTCGCTATACATCAATGTTCTCTGATATAAATTTTGGAAGAAGGCACCACAAAAACTCTGCGCCTATTCTCTGAACTATATGCTTCAAGCTTAATATTCAAGCCTGTTCACCCTATTTCCCAGATTATATGCGTTATTCTGTGCGAACGAATTAATAAATTCTGTATTCCCGTCGTATAAATAACCTATTTCCACCGACCACGAATTTCACATGCATTTGTTGTTCTTTGTCTCTCTCAGAAAACAGTTAACTTAATGCAGATGACACTACATAAAATGTTATGTTAACAGTGATAGTAGTCTCTCAGGCGCAGCCAAAGCCTTAACTGATTCAAAGAAAAGAGAAACTTTTAATTGAATTTTTTGTGGTGGAATTTACTTACAGAATAACACTTTTTTTTTATTTTTAAGATAAATATGAAATTGCTGTAATTAACTTTGTAAATACTGCAATTATTCGGTAATGACAAATGCTAGAAATGCAGATAATTTTATTTACACGCAAATAGAAACAGCTCTGGCGCCCATCCGTGGCCAGCAAAACCCGACTGTAAACAAAAATCAGACGTTTGAGTTGACTTCATTGCCATGGAAATGCTGAGTGTTTTTGTTACTCAACAGGGGTCTGATGGGGCTGTTGGACACATGCGTTGATAAATAAATTCTCAAAAATTTTGAATACTAAAAAAATTAAAAAAAAAAAATATTTTAACCTCAAAAAAACCAAAACTTTAAATTGTAAAAATGTTAAAAAGAAACAAAACTTTCAACTCATAAAAAAACCATCGGCCTTTGGTGTCGGCTTAATATGGTAGGTCCGTCCATTTGTAGGTCCCTGCCTATTATATAATATATATAATATAAGGATACACATATATCCAGACACTACTGTAACGTAATTTTTCATTCATAAATTGTTTACGCAGAACCACCTACAATGATTTACCACCTACTTGATTTGAATAAAAAAACTCGTGCTTCAAAGACCCTGTATGTCTTCTAGGCTCATCCAGTTCATTCATAATACAAGAGATGGCTAGATTTTCGAACAAAAAACTCAGTTAAATGAATTTCCTATAAAGAAAGCAGAAGCGCTTCGCAGGCAGTTAAGAAAAAACACAAGGAAAAAGTTGAGAACTTCCAGCTACTTAAGTAAAAACAAGACACCCTATGCTTTATTTATCGACGAAGCCATTGTTTCTGCTGCTGCTGTAGATGTGGATGCGCGCTTGGCTGCTAACATCGCCACCGCTATCCGCAGCATATGCCTGCGGCTCAATCTCCACAGAGCGTCTGCAGCCACGTAAATTTCTATTTGAATTAGCAAATTCTTTGCTTAGTTTTGGCCAATGAACCATAATGATGCAGTTGAAAATGCCAAAGTGTTTTGTAGCGGCCAGTGACGCTGCGCATGCGCAATGGGCTATAGCCGCTGCTGTTTGCCGTTGGCACGAGCGTTTACATCTTTCTTCATGCTCATATTTAGTGCTGCCTAATATTGTTTTTTTTGCAGTGGAGCTGTGTGATTTACATATTTGCATATTTGCCATTTCGTTTGCGTGTGTGTGCACTTCACATTCTTCTTGCTCCGGCTTCTGTGTCCGTCCGTCCGCCCCCCGTACTTATGCGGTATGCAAAGAAGGTTTTCTAGATTTATGGCGATTTATGAGTTATCTGCTAGTTAATGAGGTGTTGAGAATGGCAAACGGAAACCCATTGTAACTTGCAACAGCAACGGCGGTACTTTTTCGGCATAAGATATGCGGTAACTGTACATTTTGTGGTACTTAAATGGCAACCATTGACATCATTATTGTGGTGGGCTTTCTGTTTGCAAAGAAATTTCAGCCCGTTTTGAGCTTCTGGGATACTAATAACCGATTGAAGGCAGTGTGTGAAACTTTGTTAGTTACAAATGGAGGGATCTGCAATTTTATGACACCTCCACACTGTAGCTTCCTAGTAACGGGTTATTTTTTAGCTATTATCTTTTTAAACAGTTGGTTTAAACAGCTGACGCACGTTTCGTGTTTTGTTTCACTGTCAAACATCTTCAGTTTGGTCTATAATTTAACCATAAATCGTCTTACAAACGAACAACGCTTGCAACTCATTGAATTTTATTATACAAATGCGTGTTCTGTTAAGAAAGTTTATTGCGCGCTTCTTCCATTTTATGGTCAGTTTAATCGACCCACTGAAGCGGCTATTCGAGCTATTGTGACTAAATTTAGAACCAAATTTACATTATTGGACATCAAACCACCAACACGCTTACGTAGAGTGCGAACTGGAGAAAAATCGCAGCTGTATCGGCCAGTGTTAAAGATGGCCATCAATTATAGATTCGTCGCCGTTCGCAGCAATTGGGCCTCTGTTACTCAACAACGTGGAAAATTTTGCGAAAGGATTTAGGTGTGAAGCCTTTCAAAATAAAGCTGGTGCAAGAATTGAAGCCGAAGGACCTACCGCAACGCAGAATTTTTGGTGAATGGGCTCTTGGAAAGTTGGCCGAAGATCCACTTTTTTATCGAAAAATTGTGTTCAGCGACGAAGCTCATTTTTAGATCAATGGGTACGCGGAATTGTCGATCTTGGAGTGAAGATCAGCCAGAAGAATTGCAAGAGCTACCAATGTATCCAGAAAAGGTCACAGTTTGGTGCCGTTTATGAGCTGGAGGTATCATTGGACCGTACTTCTCCAAAGATGCTGCGAATCGTAACGTAACTGTGAATGGTGCGCGCTACCGTGAAATGATATCCAACTTTTTTTTGCCCAAAATGCAAGAGCTTGACTTGCATGACATGTGGTTTCAGCAAAACGGTGCCACATGCCACACAGTACGCGTAACAATGGACTTGTTGAGATCGAGCGATACAACACCTTTAGATTATTTTTTGTGGGGCTATGTTAAAGCTCATGTCTATTCAGACAAGCCTGATTCAATAAACGCATTGGAAGACAACATTTATATGTGAGATACCGGCCGAAACATTGGAACGAGTATGCCAAAATTGGACTACGTGGATGGACTATTTGAAGCGCAGTCGCGGTCAACATTTGCATGAAATAATATTCAAACATTGAAATATATGGACTGTACTATCGATTTAAATAAAAATGGTATGCATTTTTCTGAACTTTACTTGTGTTTTTTTGAAAAACTTTACTATAGCTCTTAAAAAATCTCCCTTTACTTGTATGCCTCCTTCGAGTATATTCTTTGCTCCTGCCTTTTGCTCTTTCTCTTCTTACGCATTTTCATGTCGAAGTGAACTCCAGCTTTGAGCTGGTGCTATATTTGTTTCTCTGTCTATTAGAAAACCCTTTTTTGCCTACCATTTTCACGTGTAATCACTGCAGTGGTTATTCAACCCTGTACCTACCGCCGGTATGTTACGCACAAACACACTCGCCAACCCGCAGCCGAATAAAAATGAATAAGTCAATTAGTTTGGCGAGCGCTTAATTTAAATTCACTTTTATTCGATTTGAATGAACGGCTTTCTGATGTGAAATATAATGTCCCTGAAGTGTGCAAACACCTCAATTTCCGTTATACGCGTACTACACCGAGCATTCGTTGTGTTGGTAATAGTGGAACAGTGGGCTATTTTTAAATTTTATTACTTCAAAGGAGCAAAGTAAAGCCGTGGTGTCAAATATCATAAATCTGAAATCTGAATTTGTGAGAGAGGGTTTTTAAGTTTTTCAACCTTTGAAAATTTGTACTATCACAAAAATAAATACAATTAAACCAAGCTTTGATAATTCATTAATAGGGGTTTGCAGTGTTGCAGGTGGTTTCCACCTTCGATTAAATGAATATTTAATAAATACAAGCTGGAGCACGCGGCTTCGTTGGGCACCGTATTCCCCAGATCTGGCCCCCTGTGATTTTTTCTTGTTCCCGAAACTGAAGAGGCCCATGAAAGGACGACGCTACACTACGATAGACGAGATGACGGCATCGGAGGAGGAGCTGAACAAGATAAAAAAAAATTATTTTTTGAAGTCCTTCGAAGATTGGAAAAAACGTTGGCTCAAGTGCATAATATCTCATGGGGATTCCTTTGAAGGGGACAAAATAGATATTAATGAATAAATAAATAATTTTTGAAAAAAAACACAAAATTCGCGATAGTTTTTGAACACACCTCGTAGACCAAAATGTGAAAACCGACATAACTGTAACACCAATTAAGCTAGGAGCCTGAAATTTCGCGGAAATGTAGAAATTGTACAATATGTACCGTTATTATAGTGACGAGTGGTAGGGGGCATAGAAAAGGAGGCGCGGCACCTCCCATATAAACTGAAATTTCCAAATCGGTAGTTATAGTTATACAAATTGCTAATACCTATCGTATGGTGAAAAGCGCTAAAACTAGTAGAAGCGATGTTTCATCTCAGATAAAAATTTAAATCTTATATCGTGTATAGGAAATAAATTTCTAAATCTTAAATCAATTTTTATGAATCGCTATAAGGGTTTGAAGTAAAAAATTGCCATATTTTATCACATTGTGTAGTTCAATTGAAATTGGATAAAACCCACTACTTCAAGTTAGAATTGTTATTTTCGACCAACCACTAGTAAAGATAAATATCTTTAGCATTTGACAATTAACAGCATTTGCTTTTATTTTAATGAATACGATTTGTTTTATAAAAAAATCTCAAATACTTTTTGAAAAAAAAACAAGAGTCAGGTGCAACTCCATACACAAATAGTTTTTTTTTTTAATTTTTTTTATTCGTTTGAACACAGTTTGTTTGATAACCGTATTAAAACCACAATTAAATTTTTGTCGTCCTTAAAAATGTCGAATTTCGTGTCTTCAAACTACGATTTGCGGACATCGTTGATTTTCTGTTATCAATTGAAGAAAACGCTTCTCAAGCTCATCAAATGCTTACAGAAGCTTGTGGTGGACATGGTCTAAGTAGAGCACAGTGCTTCAGGTGGTGGTGATTTTAGCGTGGAGAACAAGGACCGTAGCCGTCCACCGAAAAAGCTTGAGGACACCGAATTGCAAGCATTGTTGGATGAAGATGATGGTCAAACGCAAGAAATGATGGAAGAGCAGTTGGAGTGACCCAAAAAACCATTTCCAAACGTTTGAAAGACATGAGCATGATTTTAAAGGTCGTAAGATGGGTGCCGCATGAACTGACTGAAAGGCAGCATGAGAACCGAAATGAAATGTTGCTCTCCTGGCTCAAAAGGAAGTCTTTTTTGCCTTGAATCGTTACGGGTGAGGAAAAATGGGTGTATTTCTCTGATTCCAAGCGTAAACGATCGTATGGTCCGCCCGGCCACATGCCAAAAACAACGGCCAAACCAAATCGCTTCGGCCGCAAGGCAATGCTGTGTGTTTTCTGGGATCAGCGTCGTATGATTTGGTACGAGCTATTAAAAGCAGGTGAAACTCTTGACGGTGCACGTTAACAACGACAATTGGCTGATTTGAACGGCGCTATACACCGAAAACGCCCAGAATACCACGGTATGCCGATCGGCGTCACAAAATATTTTTTCTTGATGACAATGCACCGCCACATCGAACCAGAGCGACCCGGGAATTGGTGAAGACGTATGATTGGGAACCGCTGGTGCATGCGGCTTACTCACCAGACTTGGCGCCTTCCGACTATCATTTGTTTGCATCGATGGGCCTCGCACTTTCCGAGCAGCGCTTCAATTCTCACGAAGAAGCCAAAAAATAGCTCGATGATTGGTTTGCGGCCAAAGACGGCCAATTTTTTTGGCGCGGCATCCACAAATTGCCTGAGAGATGGGAAAAATGTGTTGCTAGTGATGACTATTATTTCGAAGATTAAATTTGTAACCATTTTTTGTTAATAAACGTTTGAAATTGAAAAAAAGTCTCATTTCATAGGAATCTACGTTTCGCAGTTAATATATTTTTGTAATACATTTTGTAATTTCAAAAAGCAATAAAAAAAATAGGTGGCAACACGTATCATAGATTAAATAGATTACATTTGATACTTATGTATACTTAGTATTCAACTGAAATGTGTGAAAAGTTGTTGTTTTTCAGTTCAGGTGGCAAGGCCATTAAACCAATTTTTTTGAGAATAGAGTTTTTTAGAAATTGTTTGCCTTGACGCCCAGTAGTGACAGTAATAAATGTGAATATTTTGTAATAATTACATACATACAATCTGCAAATCTACGACCAAACGGTTTTCCAGCGGTGCAGGTTAAGTATTAAGTAGTAGTCGGGTCAAATACTAATTTTTTATAGATATTTTTTAGAATTTTTTTTGTTTTAAGAAAATAAATTCCGATCGTTTTGATTTTATACTATGTTATTACTGACATCAAATTGTATACAAAAACTATTTTTTTTTAATATTTTTTTTGTTGTAGTGTGGCACCGAAGTAAGCGCCTTTGGTGCTACAATGGGAAAATTTTTTTGATAAAAAACAAAATGGCGGACTTTAGAAAAAGTTAGGGCTGCAAAGTTAGGGTTAGAAACGAAAGTAGTACCTGCCACAATGACAATCCTACAGAATAATAATCAATTTAACTTTTTCGTTTCAGATGTTTTCTGTGTAGAGCAATGCAGGTACACAGGAATTGTTCCACGGCTTTTTTATTCAATAAATAACAAATGGCATATAAAAAAAAAGAAAAATTATGAAAATGCATTAAGTTAATCAATTCAAAATTTGAAATTTAACTTGAATAGATGTCTCACACTAGCATATTCGTTTCTTGGCTCGCTTTTTTTTGAAATTATAGAAAACTAGCTTTAACCCGCGGCCCCGCTCGCGTAGGAGTAGTTTTGAGGGATTTAGGATATGTATATAAAAGAATTACAAACAATAATTTCATAGAAAATAATTTTTTATTACAGTAATAACCATAATATTACAATACCCGGCATCCGTTGCTATGCCTCGTTGAATAAAATCAAAACAACCAATCAGAAAAATATCAAGCAAAATTATTTTTATTAATTTTCTATCTCACGCCGTTATCTCGAATGAGAGTGGTGGCGCGGCCTGGGGGCTGTGGGAAGGGAGTTCCATCATAAAAACATGCCTATAACCTTCATTGGGTGAAAATATGAATGTATACAAATTTTTACGTCATTTGGTGTTGTCGTTTCGTAGTGATGCGCGGACAACGTACAGACATTCACCTTTATAGTATAGATTTCAATGAAATATGGGATGCGTTTTATTTCTGTTAGACCTATGGATAAGGTACCAGGGAAAATTCTAAAATTTTTGGTCAATCTAATTTTTGTTTAAGAGCCTAAAAGAAAATTAAATCCTTAATTTGCTTTGTCATATGCCCTTCAAAAGTTTTGAGGACTAGCAAAATTGATGCCATAAATAATAAAAAAACACCACTTGTACTCTGTAAAATTAAAGTGGAATATACGAGTATAAAAACTTTTGCAATACTTCTCTTCCATCGCAACCCTTGTTTAGATCAATTTTAAATTTATAAAATAATAACTTAGCTTACTTGCGTGCCTTATTTTCACAAATAACAAGGTGATCATTAGCATAAAAAAAGTTGTAAGGTAGGGGTATTTTAATTATCGAAATAACGAATGTTGTGAGAGAAAGAGACGCACAATCGACTAGTAAGGGTCTCACTTTCTGAAGTTATATGAACGAATTTATAACAATTCAACCAAAATGTACGCATCAGGGTCTGAAAGGGTTATGCCCCTATAGTATAGAATTTTTGTTGAAGAGATTTAGCAATTAATTTCGTATTTAAAACATTTCATTAAATAATTACCTAGCAAAATAAAATGGAATATGACGATATAGTCAGGCAGCCATTAAAGTAATTATTTCGTTTAGTATAACAGCCAAGAACGTTCTTCAGAGCAGGGAGGCAGTTTAAAGGTTGGCAGCGAATTGGGTTCCAGGCCATACGGGCATTGAAGGGAACGAGATAGTAGACCATATAGCGAAAAACGGCGTCTCTCTATCCTCGGATTTTATCAACGAAATTGCAAACTCAATACGAAGAATATACAACGAACTAAACAAAAACATGATTAGAAAATTCAGGACAAGATGGGAGAGTCTGTCCACTTGCTAAGACCATATGTAAGTATCACGATCAGAGGCGCTCTCGATTTATACTATCACTAACATGAAGAGATTTTATAACTATGTTAGACATGCTGACGGGACATAATCCAGTAGCAGTGTAGGTTTATAAGATAGGCGTCTCGGACAGCGAGGAAACTCTAGAGCACCTCCTTTGCGGTTGTCTTGCGTTATTCAAAACACGCTTAAAATATCTAGGGACAATACATTTTGATGAATTGGAAGATATCTGGGTTGGAAATGTTTGCTTAAATTCGCAATAGAAACAGGCAGCATGCGGGTGGACTATATCAAAACGAAAAACTTAAACTGGTATCGTTATGGGCCGAACCAGTTTATGCGTGACTGCAAGTTAACCAGGTCAACTTGATTTATAAACTTTGACAGATGGGAATATCTAGCAAAATAACGAACCTCATAGAAAATATTTACGATAATACTAGATCTGCGGTTAGGACGGGAAAAGAAGTATCCGACTATTTTGAAACCTGCACTGGTGTGAAACAAGGATGTCTGTTGTCGCCATTATTGTTCACTTTATACCTAAACGATTTGCACGACTATTTAGAAGGTGGACTATTGGTTGAGGGCATGAATATACGTCTTCTCCTTTATGCCGATGACATTGTTCTCCTGGCGGATAACTCTAAAGTCATGCAGTCCATGATAAATAACCTGGAGAAATACTGCGCTGAATGGAATATGGAAGTAAACCCAAATAAATCGGAGGTGATGGTCTTTAGAAGAGGTGGACGACTTTTCCAGGCTGAAAAATGGTGGTACCAAGGTGAAGAAATTAGATTGGTGGCCGAATATAAATATCCTGGTGTCATTCTCACACCCAAAATGGCAAAGTAAGCAAAGGCAAACGGCAAGCACTTAGAAGCCAGAAATACTTCAGCAAAAGCTAGTATTAATTGCACATGGAACGATTTTTTAGCGAAGCCATTCATTTCATTAAAATCAAAATGGAAGTTGTTCCAAGCGGTATGCAGAGCGATACAAACCTACGCAGCGTAAGTTTGGGGATAAGCCTTATTCGATGAGGTAAATAAACTTCAACGTTACTTTATTAAAAGAATCCTCAAACTACCCGAGTTCACTCCGCAATTTGCAATAACACTAGAAACTAATTCAGAAGATAGCCACATTTATTCTTTAGAGCTACACAAGTATAGTATATCCGGAAGACGATTTATAAATACAATTGCAACAGACTCCCACACAAACTAACACAAGGCATCTTAAGTAAAAATGTGTTTTGGCTTAAGCATCTGAACGACATGGGAATGGAGTTCGGTCTGAAGTTTGAAGAATACATCACCGCTATAGACTGGCAAGATCACTGGGTGCAACTTCTTACCGAAATGAAAATAAAAGATATCAACATGGCTGGGCAAAAATCACAGTTAAGCGCGACGCGAATTTATAAACATCTAGACTCCTCAAAAGGGGAATCATATATTAAAGAAGATATGCGGTTAGCTGATACCACGGCAATTTTCAAAGCAAGATGTGGTTCACTGAAGCTAAATGCAACTACGTATGGAAATGCTCAGAAAATATGCACCCTCTGCAATTTAAACGAGGAAGAAAATATGCAGCACTTCTTAGGAAGATGTCCGGTACTGAAGGAGATCAGAACAAAATACCTAAGCGCAGCGTAGCTAAATGAAGCAGAAGTAATAGATGTACTTAATGGCCATAATTGGAAAAGACTAGCTTGCTTTATATACTCAGCCTTACGCTATAGAAATTTTCTTATTGCAGAGTTTAATTAAATTTTGATTAATTTTTGAGTTATGACAGACAACATTGTTATTGCCACAAATTTATTATTTCTTTCTTTATGTATTTATATATTTAAACGAATTATTGTAAAAATTATTGAAATGTAAGATGAAATATTTATAAATAAATAAAGAATTACTACTACCAGGTCAACTCAGCCCTAACCTAAGGGAGAATATATTTTACTAATGTTAAATGAAGAAAGGAAAAAGAAGAAACTCTGATAGAAGAGTTTCGAATTGATGCGCCAAGCTTTACTTTATATAAAATTTTTGTTTTCCATCAACATGAAGAAGTATCATACATACATACATAAAATCTACTATCCCGAAAAAGGTATTTGAACTTTTTGCATAATAAGTTTCATAAAAACTACGAAATTAGAGAATTGCAATTTTTGTCAAATCCTACAAATCCTTAGCGGCATATCTCAGCGTGTTTGGCAATCAAGATTTTAGTCAACTCTTATTACTTTTGACACACTGTGCTCTTTTCTTGCTTTTTCCCGTTTTGATCTCGGCGGCATTGAGTGGTTTGTTCAAATCAACAATTCAAATTTCGCGATATGAATACGATAGCGTCGGATCAATGGCTTGAGGTAGATTTCAGTTGCGAAAGTGATATTTTTTTGTTTTATCTTTGCATTTATTTCAAGTTGTTTTAACTCTGACGAATAGTTGTTTTGCGTTGTTGCATTGTTTTGTCACGCGTACGTACGTTACGATTGCATAATTAGACCGTCGGCACTTGGTCATGCAAATTTTCACTTTTCTCTGCATTTACTTATTTACTTATGAATACAAATGTGTGTGTGTAGTGTACATATTTCTTATATGTAAATATGGTATAGCAAATGTAGAATAATTTTTATTTTGGTTTCACTCTTAAAATTCACTTTCTTTCAGTCACAAATTTATATTCTTAACGATCGTCAACCCTGCTCATAAACTGATTGCGACATAATGACGACATCTTATAAACAATGGGTTCTGGTCCCCGCTAAATGGAGTTGTCAAAATAATCGGTGCAGTAAACTCCACATAAAGAGGACCATTTGCCGTTCGGAATCGGCTTAAAACTGTAGGTCCCTCCATTTGTGGAATAATATCAAGACAGGTACCACAAATAGTAGGAGGAGCTCGGCCAAACTCCTAACAGAAGTACACGCGCCAATTATTTCCTTAGAAGTAGCAATGTTTATGCTGCATATTTTTTTGGGAATATGTTTTTAAGACACCCTTCCACTATTAATGTTATTGGACCATAAAGAACTGCGACCTTTGAGTGGTCTAATGTGCTTGACCGCAAGACTAAAATTATTATATTGGTGCGCAACTAAGGTCCCGCTGTTTTTTTTGATGAAAATACAACTTTATTCTTAAAAAATGGTTGCAAGTGAATCCTTGAAAGTTTTTGCCCATCGCTGGCTGCTACTTTTCCCATCTTTCAGGTAGATCTCGCTTACTATCGCGGTAAAACTGTTCATCTTTTGAGGCTCTCCACGGATCAAGCCATTTTTTGATGTCTTCGTATGAATGGAACTGCTGGTCAGCTAGGCCATGTGCCATCGTTCGGAACAGATGATAATCGGACGGCGCAATATCTGGAGAATATGGTGGGTGGGGTAGGATTTCCTATTTCAGTGTTTCCAGGTAGGTTTTAACGGGTTTGACAACGTGAGGCCGAGCGTTGTCATGCTGTAGAATCACTTTTTCATGCCTCTCCGCGTATTGCGGCCGCTTGTCGTGCTGTGCTCAATCGCATCAATTGAAGTCGATACCGATCCCCAGCGATGGTTTCGCTTGGTTTTAACAGTTCATAACACTAGTTTATACCAAAAATGGTCCTCGACCAAAAGCCGTTTTTTAAACTAATTTGAGGTCGCTGAAACCAAAAATGAATTTTTTGTTTTTTTCAAAGAACGGTTTCCGAGATATTCCCAAAAAACCTGTTTTTGGGCAATAGTGCAGTTATTACCTGCAATCTCGAAAAGAGTGCGCGCCATTTCTTTCAAGTGCATAAATTTCGAAAGGCACACATATAACCTACATGGCAATATATAGTTCGTGTCAATGGAAGTCGTAGTTTTCGCAAAACAGCTGTTGAAAGTTAAAAAAAGGCTTTTTTGACGTTTTTTACAAAATTATCAACGTTTATTAACTTTTTTCTGGAACAAAAAAAATTTGTATATCGACATAAGAAAGGTTTTCTGAAATACAATTTTGTCACCTACATTTTGAGTCTAAGTTTGTCTGAATCGACGAAAAATTGTAGAAGTTATGACCCATAAATTCGACACGTGTGATTTTGCAGCTTTTGACATGCCTATGTTTGAGGTCAAAAATACGCTTTTACTCTCACACTTCTTCTTTTATGTTGCACAGAATCTTCACGAAGTTGCATCCATCAGTAGTCGCTCATCATTCCTTGATCCCAAAAGCCCTCATAACGCTTTTCAATCGTAGCAATATCTTGATGAAATCGCTCGCCTTGTTCATCACTTTCAGCCTCCAAATTCGGAGGAAAAAAATCCAAATGACTGTGAAGTAGGTGCATTTTTAACGACATGCGAGCACCTGTTAACAAAAACAAAGTTAATTGTAAATTTTCCAATAATTTTCCAATCAATTTATATGATAAATATATTTTGGAGTATGTACGTTTTACAATACTAACCAATAGTTTTAAAATATTTCATCATTGTATGAATCAATTGACGGTCGTTGTTGCTCCTGTTGTTCCCCAAGAATCCATGAACAACTTTTTGGAAAGCTTTCCAAGCATTAGCTTCTGAACTGTGAAGGCTTTGTTGAAATTCTGGGTTCGTAAACAATTTCTTTATCTGGGGACCGACGAATATAACCGCTTTGATTTTCTCTGTTAACAATCTTGGGAACTTGGTTTTCGAGTATTTAAGGGCTGTGTTTTCCGGTTTTTTTGCCAAAGCTTTCACAAAATTCTTCATTAGACCTCTGTCGTCGTGCACAAATTCATACGTAAGAAACTTTGCCATACCTCTAAAACGAATTCTGATGTCCCCCAGTTTCAAAATATCACCATTTTTGGCCTTTACATGAAAAAATCAGCTAAATGGCTATGTTTTTTCTTTATTTTTATTTATTTATAATAATATCTATTTTTTCTCTTAAGAAGTTTATTTAGTCAGAACATATGTAAATGAAAAAATTTATTTAAGTGAGTTATAGAAAAGAAACTAAAAAGTTCGACCCAAATTGGGGGACATCAGAATTCGTTTTAGAGGTATGGCTCCTTCGGAAAAGTTTCTTATTTTGATCCCTAGAATATGATTTCCACAGAGCAATGGGCTATTTTTTTGCCTCCCCACAAACCGACCCGGCCTAATATATATATATATATTTATATATATAGATTTATTTGTATGAAATAAATATTGTTTTTAATTATAGTGAGCCTAAGAACAGTTATTTTGCGTGACTCAATACGCAGGCTGGCATGATTTACTTTTGTTCGAAACCGTATTGCATACATCAAAAGGATATACGACAGACGATGAAATTGTCTTCATTCACATAATATGTGAATAATAACTTCTACAATTTTTCGTCGATTCAGACAAACTTAGGCTTAAAATGTAGGTGACAAAATTGTCTTTCAGAAAACCTTTCTTATGTCGATATAAAAAAATTTTTTGTTCCAGAAAAAAGTTAATAAACTTTGATAATTTAGTAAAAAACGTCAAAAATGCCTTTCTTTTAACTTTCAACAGCTGTTTTGCGAAAACTACGACTTCTATTGACACGAATTATATATTGCCATGTAGGTTATATGTGTGCCTTTCGAAATTTATGGATGACCATTTTTGAAAGTGAAAATTCGTAAACTAGTGTAATAAATAACACCAACTTGGTCCCACCAAATACATATCATAACCTTCGCAGCGTGAATATTTGGCCGAGGCGACGACGTAGAAGCATGACCGGGCAGTCCCCATGACTTTCTTTTCTTTGGATTGCTGTAATGAATCCATTTTTCATCACCCGTCACGATGCGATGAAGAAGAAAACTCCCTTTTTGCCGCTGGAGCAGTTGTTCACAGGCGACACCGCGAAAAACGACGTTTAACATCCCTTGGTTTTAACTCATGGGGAACCCAAGTCCCCTGTTTCTGAATCATTCCCAAAGCATGCAATCGCTTGGAAATAGATTGGCGGGTAACTCCTAATACCTAAGCAAGCACTTCGTGGCTTTGACACGGATCCTCATTAAACAATGCCTCCAATTCAACGTCTTCGAAGGTTTTTGGACTTCGTTCACGCGAACGGTCCTTAACATTAAAATCACCGTCTTTGAAGCGACGGAACCAGTCTCGGCACGTTGTTTCACTTAAATCAGCATCTCCATAAACTTTTTGTAGCTTTCGATGCCCTTCAGGCGTCGTTTTTTTCCAATGAAAGAGGAAAAGCAACACACGCAAATGACGATTATGCGGCACAAAATCAGACATTTTCACAAAACCAAAATTATATGATACCAAAACAAAACCACTAATGTGTCGAAGCAGTTTGTTTACCATATGTCTAAGCTTTGTTTATGACGTTAAGGTTATGTTAGCATCGACTAGCACACACTGCTAGCGGCATCTATTGCAAACAGCGGGAACTTAGCTGCGCACCATATTACTAATTAATTTAGAATCGCATCACTTAGGTGTACGGGTCTCCGTCTTGAGAAAGCTGCATTGTCGCAAATAATGTGAAATAATGCAAAAACGGCAGACACTTGCCTCTATTAATTCTAGTTCCCTGAAATGATAACGGAGACTACAATGGCCCCTGCAGTATCCAGTTCGAAAGCCCTCTCTGTCGAGATTTAAGCACCTATTTGATGTATAAACTGTTTAGCCTTCCTCCGTCCTGTACTCTTTTTCTGTTTTTGAATTAGTGCGTATTTACACATGGAAAAATTTGGCAGAGAAATGTTTTGTTTGTGAAACAAAGACAGAGGGAGATGGTAGAGGTGATTTTGCCTCCCGTACTGGCGACACGCTTTGCTCTTCTTATACGTATTTTCCATCTTAAAGTTAGCTGCAAAACAATTTTCGACAATTGCTTCATTCGTTTTCTTATTTTGTGTGAGAAAGTTCTGAGTTCTGTGTTTGTTTCAAACCATATGGAAGAAATTAACAGTGACAAACATCAGAACGCTGCGTGGGAAATACAGGATGATTTTTTCTAGTAAAGTGGGTATGATTGAAGGGGACAGATACCTGTAATCGGCTATATTTTCCTTGATTTTCATTAAAATTATTTAAAATGAAGAAGTCAATATATTTTTTTCAAAATTGGCATACAGTTTACTTATACATTAAAATAATATAAATTTTGTTTTTTTATTTGAGGTCCCCAATTCTTCCAGGAAGGTCGCAAGGGGGATTCTCAATTGGCGGGCATTGTAGTATCGGCGTCAGTGACCTGAATACAAAAAACCAAACATTTTTGTTTATTAATGTCATAATTTCTATATGAATTAAACAAAAATGAAAAAAAAAATATCGCGGAATAAAATGCTTGAATAAAATACTTAAATAAAATGAATTTAAGGGCGAATAGTACGACAATCTTTGCTTCGAAAAAATTATTTTTTAGAAAAATTTTCGAAATTGTAAATTCATATAGAAAGTAATATCATAAAAAATATGTGCGCTAAATTTCAAGGAGATCGGTCAATAACTTTTCGAGCTATCGAGTACGCAAATTCGAAAAATATAGTTTTGAGAAAAACGCGTCTAAAGTTTGAATACATGAAAATTCCTCTCCCAGGGCTCGAACGCAAAGAATATAGTCGATATATAGTAATATAAGAAATACTTAAATTTACGTTCTAAAATTTTTTTTATATTACATTTTTTTTTTCAAAATTTTACAGGTATCTGCCCCCTTAAAAGACTTATGGACATTTTGAATTAGAATTTTTTTTTATTTCAAGTTAATTTTAAGTTCAGTAATTATATTTGATTTTTTTTAATTTATTTTTTAGTAAAAGTACAAAAATTTATACATATTTGAAAATAAAAAAAGTTATTTATTATTTAACCAATTCGGTTTGCTTTCTTCATTGAAATATTTAAGAAACTGTTGACGAACGTTCTCCGCTTTACTTGTTGTAGAATATATCCTAAGCAGAAGATGGTAAAGAAGTAAACGTCAAATGCAAAAAGTGTTGCTCAAAACAATTTTGCCTGTGTGACCGCGAATGAAACATCAAAAGAGAATTTCCAGCGTCTCCTTTCCAGATGTCTCTGTGTGTAAATCGGCACTTAGTTGCCTTTCCAGGCTTTGATAAATTTCTTTCTGTGGGACCTAAACTCATTGGAAGTTCCTGTACGAAGGTAAGTCTACATAAATGTCTCTATAGAGATTATAAAAGCATTTTGGGCAATTGAAATTTGGAGCTTTTAATATGCAATCTGTAGTTTTAAAAGATCAACGAGAAATTAAATTTCGAAAAACTAAAGAAAAAAATTCAATTTAGATGTTTGCTGGTGTAGCTAAATTAAGAATATTTGTTATATTGTTTTAAAATATAAGGATACTATTGGCTAAGTATACTAAAAAAATATATTCGGTTTAGTTACAAAATCTGATGTTCCAATCGCACACAGAATTTCGTCTAGTCTGCAAGCGAAGAATTTTGCGTGACTACCATTTCGAAATGCGTAGGTTCGAATTTCCGCACACGAAGCACCAAAAGGAAGACAAAGCTTTATCTAATAGCGGTCGTCCCTCGGCAGGCAATGGCAAACCTCCGAGTGTACTTCTGCCATGAAAAAGCTCCCCATTTGGTACAATAATTAAATTGTTAGATCATATCTGTGGTCGATTGCCATAGTAGCTTAAGTCGACTTAGGAGCCAAATGAAATTGTTTTCTCAGTGGCATTCTAAATATGTACTACTTCTTTTTTGTAGCATCACAGTCCTTGGTGAACCATCGCTTCATTCACAACCTTTCGCCATTTGTCTCTATCTACCGCACGTTTAGCGTTTCACGGTCAACTCCACGTCTTCGAGCCATCTCTTTCTGAGGCGCCCTCTTCTTTGGCCTCTAACATGGTGTAATTCAGCTGCCTTTCGTGTTGTTCTCTCCTTTGGCATTCTAAACACGTGGCCGAGCCATCTTATCCTCTTAGATTTTATAAATCTTCCCACAGTTTCGTGTTTTGCTAATAGTTCCAGCTCATAATTATATCTATGTAATTCGATGGGTACCGCCTTGTAGTCTTACAGGTCCATCTATTTTTCGCAATATTCTCCTTTCAAATGTCATTAGCTGATTAGAGCCAGTAATTTTTAGCGTCCATAGTTCGCAAGCATAGGTATGCCCAGGGCGGATGAAGGTTTTGTACGACTATGTCCTTAACTTTTGATCGGGAGATAATAATTTAGACTTAAGCAGCTTCAAATTAGAAAAGTAAGACTTCTTTGCTGTTAAAACTCTATCATTTATTGTCAATGATGTATTCTTATTGGCTGATATTTTGCTACCCAGATAGGTAAATTCTTGTACAATCTCGAATGCATCGACTCCGATCAGCAGGTCATCATGCCTTAAACCGTTCTCTGTGTTAATTTTTGCCAAGTAATTCTTATTACTCTTTCTAGTTTTATAAACGCACTCTTTAATTCACTTCTACACTGCGCCATAATAAGTGAGCTGGAACGGCTTGTTGTATGTTGGATTTAATTTCAGGGATTTTCCATGTTTGGCGATGTATTCGCTTATACCTAAATGCTCTACTTCCGATCCATAGATTATGTGCAGCGGCGAACTTGCACAGGCGTGCAACACTATCGTTCGAAGTTTCATGGAGAGAAAACTTTCTCTCTGCCAAATTTTGCATTGCAGTCACCTATGACAAGCAGCAAGTCAAGTGTGCTAATTTTGCTGCAAAATGGTTTTAGTAGATCATAAAATTCGCCTTTTACGCTTTCCGCGCTTTGTTCAGGGGGAGCATAAACAGTGATTAAGGATAAGTTTTGAAAGTTTCCTTTCAGTCTTAGGTAGCAAATTCTTTAATTTATTGGTGAGAAATCTATTATAAATTTTCTTGTTTTGTGGTCAACGTAGAAGCCTTAAAGCTCTGTATCTGAGGGCCGCTATAGTCTATAAGGTAAATTCTCTTTCTTATCTCACCATAGTGTTTCCATCGTATTTCCTGCAGGGCATATATGTATGATCAGTCTATACCGCGTAAGCTCATCTGCGATTTCTGCCATTTTGCTAAATACGAAACCCTTCGCATAATTTTTAAATTTTCTTACTATCGTTAGTCCTTATTTCAATTTATAAAGTCTTTTAAGCCCTGGCCTTTTTATGTATATAAATTCTGTTAAGTTTTTCCTTTATTATCTTATATATAAAATAAAGTCAACTTTTTGTGTGTGTTCGCTAACCGGCCGTGTCTTTGCACCGAATTAAACCAAACTTACACACATTGTTAAGAAGGTATTGAAGATGGTTTCCGTATAGTTTGGATACCTATTGGTGGATAGGGTTCGAGATATAGGTCAGAACGTGGACCCGGGTAACCTTCGGATGTGTATGTACAATATGGGTATCAAATGGAAGCTGTTGGTGAATGCTTTAGTACGGGATAATTTTCATACCTATTGATGACTAGGGTCTCGAAAGATATGCCAAAACGTGGACCCGCCGTGTCTTTGCACCGAATTAAACCAAACTTACACACATTGTTAAGTAAGTATTGAAAATGGGTTTCGTAAAGTTTGGTTGTAATTCGGAACACTGGCAACGAACCAGCCATAATGTCGTTTACTTTTTTAACGCTTGGGGCGGAACTGAACTGTCAAATTGACAGTGTGAGTTACAATGTGTCAATATTTCTTTTTGATTTGGATGCCATGAGGAGAAGACGTAAGTGCAAAGTGTAAAAATTGTTTGTGAAAATTTTTGGAGTGGATTTTGGAACAGTGAATAATTTCTTTCGAAATTTGAGAATTTAATGCGAAATTCGACTGTTCAAATGAAATTGTGTGTTCGTGGAAAAACAAAATTTTATCGTTTTTTTTTTTTTGAAAAATATAAATGGATAATGGTTAAAAAAGCTCCAATGCTTAATAAAACATATAAATTGAAACGAAAAATTCATGGATGATCAGGAAAAAAGACGATTATTTCTTAGTTATTCATTTGCGTTGATTTGAAATTCAAAAACAATCTTCTTTTTTCCTGATTTTCAATTTATATTTTATATTTACTCAAAAACAAATAGAAAAACAAAAAATATTGTTTATGCCAAAGCGCTTGAATAAAGAATAAAGAAATAAATAATATGAAAATCATATATTTTCTGTTCTAAACCATATCTATTCTATTTTAGTGTGCCCAGCGAAGCGGGCCGGGTTTGCTAGGACATTTAATAAATAATAATAACATAATAAACTTCTCAAAAAACAATTTACTTAAATTACTGTTAAGATTTTTTACTTGAGCAGGCTAGCACAAAAATTAGGCAATGGTGGCTACGTACAACCAGAGAATGTTAATGTCCATCTATCCTTTCGACCATAGATATAATTTTCCTATAATGTAATAATATACGATGTGGCAGCTCAGTTAGTACCGACCCACACCGGCAGCGTACAATTCGCTTACGGTTTTTGCGTTGGATAAAGTCAGCAAGCGACGGTAATTCCGGAACTGCTTTAACGGCACTTCTTGTGCTGCATTATTGTTAGTTAAGCAGTGCGTCATAATAATTTCAGATTTCTAATTCAACGAGATGGCTTGCAATTGTTATATGCACTCATTGGACCAATACTAACAATATAAATTATTTATAATAAAATATGAGGACCCATGATTCAATAATAAATAATAATTGAATCATGTTGAAAACCTACTTCGCATAGTTTTTTTTCGAAATTGTGTAGTTTTCCTTCATTATGCCAAAAACTTTTAAGCATATTTTTGATTAAATCACCGAAAAATATTGAAAATTTCTTGATAATTTTTGAAAATTTTAAAATTAGTGGAAATTGGAAAAACAAAATATATGTAAATATTAAAATGATGTGCCGCACTTCGAAGCTTGCAAATTTTTCGCAAAGTGTTCTAAGAAATCTACCTTTGAATCCGACTCAACTGAAACGCTATGTAGCGGACAAATGTTGTCCCTCAGGAACGTCCCAAACTGCAGAGCCAAACTCATCTTCTCCATTTAAAAACGACGCATTCACCCCACCCGACTTCCTGCCAGTCACTGCTTACAAGGCACTTAGCGATCCTAAAGAGGTTCTTGGTCCGGGGGCACATAAATGCAAAGCCTACAAGAATCCCGAGTACTATGCCTATCATCGTTTCTCGTTTTACGAACTACAGAGGGCCACATTGGATAATGCTAAATGCGCGGAGGGTGGGGTGCTGTACGCAGCCGAACGTGTTGAGGACGATTGTCTGGAAGGTGATAGTGCGGGCGCGGGTGCGCCCAAAGATGCCGCTAAGGAGGCAAAAGAGTGCAAGGAGAATAGTGAAGAAATGCAGAAGTCGAAAGATAATAACGGCGGTGAAAAGAAAGCGGCAGACGATACGGCGGAAAAAAATGATGAAAACTGTGAGAATTGAGGTTAAGATGAAGATTGGGCGAGCAAAATGTTATATTTTGTAATCTATTTGTACGCTGCTCTTTATATAACTATATAATGTTAAATTTGTGTAAGTGGATGTGTAAGTTTATGTTTCTTTTTAATTTTTATAAATTAATTTGCTAACGCATTTGTGGGAAATATATAAAATAGATTCCATTGATGGCTACAACTGCTGTGCTTGGTTTTGGGTTTTTATGCTGCGCTCGGCTAGAAATATAGAGATAAAGATAAAGGTGGAGATGGTAGAGATAGAAGTGTGTATTAAAATCAGCGTTCAAAGCGGTAGTAAAAGCTAGTAAACGAGAATGTTTTAAGAAGCTGAGGGGCGGCGCAGAAGAGGACTCATGGAGAAAAGCATATAAGGTGGCGATGAAGATAGTTACAAGGTCCGAGGGTACCACAACCAGTATGATAGAGATAAATATGGGCATAGAGACAGGTATAGGTATAGAGATGGAGATAGGGATAAAGATAGAGATAGAAATAGAAATAGGGATAAAGATAGAGATAGAAATAGAGATAGGGATAGAGATAGAGTTAGGGATATAGATAGAGATATCAATAGATATAGACATATAAGGATAGGGATAGAGAAAGAGATAAAGAGATGGAGATAGGGATAAAGATAGAGACAAAGAAAGCTAAGGATTAAGATTAAGATGGAGATAAAGACAAAGAAAAGGATATAAATGGAGACTAACGTTGATATAGAGATAAGAAGACCAAGATGCAGATGAAATTGAAATTGAATATATACTTAGTTTAGGTAAAACACTTCGGTACTTTTTTTTAAGGATACTAACCTAAAATAGTGGAGATAAAATTTCGCCTAATTTTATTTTGAAGCCACATTCAGAACTGGCAGTGCTTCAAGCGGTCTGTCAATTGGTAACTTTGAAAGCTTCTGAAATAAAATTATTTAAAATAATATCATTACTATCTGGCCACCCTGTATTTGTGACTAATTTCCTCCTTAGTTTTTCCGTTTACTTCCAGTTCACAAGAAACAAAACAGTATTAAGTTTTTGTTGCTGCAAACTTATCAAATATTAAGTCATTTATTTATTTAGTAATTTTTTTTTGGTTTTTTGTTGTATGCCATGTAAAAATTGCAAGTTGCACTTAAAGTCTAAATCCTTAAAATGTGAGAACATGTTGAATATATAAAAATGCATAATTAATCAGTTGAAATATTTGTTAGTAAAAATATGTTTTAATTGAAAACTGGTTAGTAAGTAAAAATTATGCAATATAAAGAACAAAGTGTTAAAAATATTTTAAAAATATTACAAAATATGAATATAAAACAGGTAACAGAAGACAACGAGATAAAACAAACTTTATAAAATTAGTATAAGTCAAATAAAAAAGTTAATCTGCTGTTTCTAAAATATTGCGAAGCTAGATAATAAAGTTAGTTTGAATCACAAAGTAAAATGAGTAGTTGCAGTTATTTAAATATCCAAGAAGTATTTGCGTTAATTACATTTATATTTGTGCTCTTCTCGCTCTCATTGCTCTCAGCATTCTCCGTTCTCTGTGCACGTTCTTGTCTCGCATTCACGTTTGTGTGTTCTTGCAAAAAGCGTAGTGGAAGCATTTGTTAGTGGTGGCTTGGTAAGTATGTAGCGCGCGCGCCCTAGGGTATGCAAACATTGTTGCAGCGTAAGCAAAAAGCGACAGTTAAAGTACTCCCAAATCCCAGTTAGATACATTGTTTGCTCAATTCAACTAGATAAAAAGTTCGCTACCGCAAGTGGGTTAGTAAATTAATGCTATTGAGAAAAAGCAAAAAATAAAGGAAAACTAATAGCTAAAGCTAAAATCTATGTTATTGCCATTTCTGTTGGCGTTGTTGTCATCTCATAGTCCGTTGTGCGTTAGCTGGGGTCTGTTGCCAAATCGTTACTGACTGTCGATCACACTAAACTCCTGAATACTTTCCGCGAATACTTGAATACAGCGCATTGCTCTCAGCTTCATCTTTCACTTCTCCCCGCGACAAATTTTTCATTTTTTCTAAATTCATTTTTTATTGTATTAACTATTCTACTCATTCGTTTGCATTTTCGTCCTACTCTCCGCATACCTACGTTGAAATTAAAATTTTTTTTTTTCGTGTTTCGTTTGATGTAATAATTGAATGTGTTTGTTGTTATTGTCTTATTATTGTCGTTTACCATGTGGACTTTCCACTTGCGCTGCCGCTCGAGCCACTGCCGCTGCTTGAGAAAAGTGTTTGCAATCGTCGATTTGACGTCCTTAGTCCGCTGCGCAGTCCACTATCATCGCGGCTGTTGCCCCGCTCATCGGAGCCGCTGCTACTGCCATCGAAGCTGCTAAGTCCACTGCTGCCGCTACCGCCGCGTCCTTTGATACTGCCACTGCCGCTACTGCCACCAAGCAGCCTCAAGCTGCTGCGCGTCAATGTATCATCGCCGTCGTTATCCAGCTGGTTGAGCAGCTGCTCGGTGGCACTCAAGCGTCCGGCGTCACCACGGAGCGAAATACTGCTGCTGCGTCCACTATTGCCGCCGGCGTTGGTGATTTTCGTAGAGATGACGCTGCGCATGCCCGTCGTGCCAGTGCTGCCGTCCAACAAAAGCGGCGAGTGTATGACCTGGGCCTGTACCGTGGCGCTAGCCGGTTGGGTGATGACGATTTGCGGGAGCGTGGTGCGTTCGATCATCTGCCGTTGGGTGCCATCGCGCAGCTCTTTCAGGGTGGTAATGTCGCGTTGCTGTGCATACACGCTGCCGCTGGGTGTGCGTGTTAGGATGGTGGGCGGGTGCGAGACAACTGTGGCGTGCACACTATGCCCCAGCGTGCGTGAGGGCAGAGACTGCGAAATCAGTAGCGCTTGCTCGTTGGTTAGACGCTCCTGAGATTGCTGAATTTGTGAACGCAGCTGTTGTTGTTGCTGTTGGCGTTGTTGTTGCTGCTGCTGCAGTTGTGCCAATTGTTCCTGCTGTTCCTGCTGCTGTTGCTGTTGTTGCTTGTACTGCTGCTGAAACTGCTCCATCAGTTGCTGGGCCTGAGAGCGTGCCTGGGCCTCCGCTTGAATGCGTGCCTGCAATTCAGCATCGCTTTGTACCTGAGCCATGGCTTCGGCGTGGGCCTTGGCTTGCGCCTGCAGTTGAGCCTCGGCGAGCGCTTGTGCTTCGGCATAGGAGGCGGCCTGCGCTTGCGCTTCGGCGATGGCTTGTGCCTGAATTTGCGATTGTATGGTTTCGAAGCTGTTGTAGCGCGATGAGGAAGCGGTGGCCGAGGCAGAGGCGGAGGCGCGAGAACGCTCGTCAACGAGCTGCTTAGATACAACGGCATTAAAGCCATTGATGTCGTCAGCGGTGTACTCCACAACACGGCGAGTGCCATCGGGTTCAACGAGCGAGTACTGTGGGGAGAAGAGTGAGGAAATATTTAAATTAAATTAATTATTCTCTAAAATATTCATGAACATTTTGCGTCATACGACTCACCTGTCCCTGCACTAGATCGCCATCACGCTTCTCCTCCTGCTGCTTTTCGTCACCGGTTAATGTATCGCGCACATCGTAGGCGAAGCTGTACTGCGGATGGCTGTCGTAGTCCTCGGACGAGTCAGTGGTGGTGTCGGTTTGCTCTGACGATTGCTGGTCCTGTTGCTGTTGTTGGGTAAGTGATGATTTCTGTTGCTGTTGCAGTTGCGAGAAATCGATCGCCTGCAGGTGGGAGAAGGAGGCGCGCACAACATTGCACGACAACAAACAGACACAGAGTACATAGTAAAACTGTAAGAGAAGAACACAGCAACAAAACAGTGTTAATTTTGCATAAAAGTGACAAGTTAACACTCGCACAAATACATGCACACACATACATTTGTATATATTTGTCAACAGATGCGCACTGGATGGCTGATACATTGTCCAACCAAAAAATATTTGGTTATTCCACTTCGCTCTATATTTGGTTGCTGTTCTAAATTTTTTGTTGCATGCAACATTCTGCTCTTAGAGCACATTGGCTCTTTTTATGGACGTTATTTTGCCATGGCACAACACTTCAGGGAAATTAGCAACTGTAATTCTGATGGCTCTTATGCAGAGTGCAAATAAGTGAGTTGGTAAAAGGGAAAGCTTAATGAAATCGTAAATATTTTACAGCCAAACTGGCAGCATTTCGTATACATATGAAGAATTGCATTTGTTTTTAATTCCATACCCAAGTAACAAGGAATATGGGACTACCCTCTAGGGAAAATCTAAACATTTCTAGTTCGCATCAAGTGTTACGAATATTTCGGCAATGCCAAATTGATTTAGGAATCTCGTCAATGAAAATCAACAATAATAACAAGCATTAGGATGGTAAAAAAAAATATTATTTAAAATTTATTTCTTAATTTTTTTAAGACGTTTTTAAAAATTAAACACCTAAACATTTGTGAAGAGGAAGTTTATTCGCAGTAGGGTGGTCTAAAATGAAAATGTTTTTAGTTTTTTTTTCGATTTTTTTTATTTTTAAAAACGTTTTTTTAGTTTTTAAATTTTTTTATTGTAACATTTTTCAAAACTTTGTTTTTACAAATTAGACATCTGAACATTTATGAAGGGACATATAATTCGAATCAAGTGAAACGAAAGTTTCAGTAATACAAATCCAATTCGTCAGTGAAAAAGCAACAAAAATAAAATTGTGTATATGCACATATATGTATATATTCATTAGGGTGGCACAAAACAAAATTTATATAATTTTTTTTTAATTTTTTTTACACCTTTTTTTAAATTAAGACACCTGAACATTTGTGAAAAGAAATTTAATTCGCATTAGGGTGGTCTAAAAATATATTGTTAGTTTTTTAAGACTTTTTTTATTTTTAAAATTTTTGTAACATTTTTTAAAACTTTTGTTTTACACCTGAGCATTTTTGCAGGGAAATTTAATTCGCATCAAGTGTTACAAAATTTTCAGCAATGGCAAATTCAATTTGTCAGTGAAATAGTAGCAAAAATAAAATCTTGTATGTGGACATATATATTAGGGTGGTACAAAACAAAAATATTATACACATTTTTTTAATATTTTTTACACTATTTTAAAAATAATTGTTTTTTTACAAATCAGTCACCTGAACATTTGTGAAGAGAAATTTAGTTCGCATTAGGGTGGTAGAAAAAAACCACTTTGTTTCCCTTTTTTTTAATTTTTTTTTCCAAATTAGACCCCTGAGCATTTGTGGAGATAAATTAGAAGAGGAGATTAAAGAATATTGATCTGTAAAAAAATTTGTCTTGTTTTTTGTTTTTTTTTTTGAGGTTGCGTCTGTCAGTCTGAGTCAGTGTTTAATAGCACGTCAAAAGGCGTCAAAATTAAAAATCAAATTTTTAGGGGATAGCATCAAGCTTCTTCCTTCGGACCCTCCATTGAACCATCATTTGAACTACTAAAATATTTAAAATAAAGTACATAATATTTTCGGTCCTAGTCCACCGCTGGGAGAGCTATTTTTATTATGGCTAACGACTTGAGCTTCCAAGTAGCTTCCTGAAAATTGATTTTCTATCGATTTATGAATATAACCTTTTAAAAAAGATCTTTGAACGGGACGAAAAAAGGTCAGACTCGGGTGTCCAACTGAAGGTTTTAAAAAAGGTGTCCAACGAAGGATTAAAGAACTTACACGGATCTTATCTTCCTAGTTGTGATAAGTGTTTTTATTTCGATCTTGAATTGGATGACCAAAAGCTGTGAGCTTCGTCCGAGTAATCGATTGTTTCGAAAGTTTGATTTTGCTTAACGATAAGTAACAACTATCTGAAGCATATTCTACCATCTTCTGTATTTTGATGTCTAATGCCCGCAATGGGTTTTAAACACAGGATTCTGTGCAGCTACGCAGATTTTCATCGATTGAGATTTCCAAACTCGCTTATCTATTTTTTGCTCACTTGTTTTTTTTTTAATTTCCAATCTTGGTGTTTTTCGTTCATTTTTCGAACTAAGCCCTATAGAAATGTCAAACAAGAAGGCTTATGCCTAAAACAAGAATAGCGAGAAAGCAATCGAGAAAAAGGGTGGTACCACTAATTTTTAGTTGTGTATTTGATAAACAAATAAATAAATAAATACCCACACTGGAATGCTTTGGTTAGATGTTATCGGATCTGACTAAATTCTATGCACTGCAATGATAAAATTTTTATTTTCATCTCTTTCGAATTATCTTTAATAACTTATCCTTTCAAATTTTCAATATATTTGGCGTTTTAGTAAAATTCTCGAAAACGGGAAAACTAGTACGAAAGATCTCAAAAGCGTACTAGTTCAGAACTAGTTGCAGTGTAATTCTCTCTTTATGCACTCAATTAACAACATAGCCGTTCAAATGTGCAGCACTGTGATTGTGGACGTGAATACAATCGCAATGCGTTGCGTGAGCTAAAAAATTCCCAGAACTGAAAAAGATTTACTGCGCTTTTGAGGGAATTTAATGGCAATTAAATGGAATTTCGTTCTCTAGCAAGAAACAGTGATTTTGTATTGTTTTCAGTACTGCGGGCATACAATGAAAACTAAATTTTCGAAAAATTGTGACGGTTACTTGGGAATTTTGAGGAAAACGTCGCATGGCAAGCATGCAAAGGGAGTTATTACGAGGAACTCGTACTTTTGGAAACTGAAAACAAAAGCAAGTGTTTGGTTGCCTAAGAGAGTGAAAATTGTCTAGGTGTTAAGTTGTTTTAGAAAGGCGGCGCAATATGCCATGCAGTTGGCGAGACAAAGCCGACGTGTAAGACAAGGAGTTAGTTGTGTGCTCATATCCAGAGTTCGGATGGCTAAGTAAATATTGACTATTGAAATAGCATCGTAATGTACTTTTCTTTAAGACTAGCCACTGATGGTTTGGGAACGAATACTCAGATGAAAAAAATTACACAAAATTCAGAAAATTCACAATATCATGAAAAATGTATATAAAAAATTCACGTATGAATATTTTCTAGGTGTACTTTGGCCGATCGCGACTGCTGCTTTCCCGAGGATTCCAATCTACGGCCATTCTTTTTTTACATAGTTCGCGTATTCAAAAAAAGAAGTAGCTCCTATTCCTCTGTCTGAATAATAAATTTCTGCAAATAAATCTCATCGAAACGAAAGCCCGGCAACCAGATTCCGACTGTGCATAAATAAATAAAAAATATATCAATATTCATAAAACTGCATGACATTCCCATAAAGTCATTATTTCTTCACTTTATTGCCCAATAATATCCTATTCAATTTATGAATATTTTTGTTTGCAACACGTTGTTGAAACATTTATTGTGGAAGTGTTGTCATAAAGTTATCAATTGGACAAATTTGTAATGACATAAATTTTCTTTTGGACAATGAAAAGAACCAAAGAAAAAAGTAAACTATGCATGAAGCCATAAATAAATATCCACAGATGAATCTATGTATGTACATATGTGTGAATGCATGCTTGTATAAATTTCAATTTCCCCCGCCTTTCATTCAATCACAATCGATGAAGAGGTGGGTGTCTGAATGGTTGCATTGTAAAATATTTATGTAGGCGCCACATTGCAAGTTTATATTTATGCCACGGCATGCAAAAGGATGTGAAAAGCTATGATTGAATGTCCTGTGAAATGTGCCTACAATGTATGGACATTGTAATATATGTAGAAATGTGCGTTGTCAGTGATTTATAGCCATATGTTGTGGGATAGGAGCAGTGCACTGCAGTGGAGCAATAAAGTTGAGTGTGCAGCGATGGCAATTTGCCACAACAAGGCCTGCGTGTATGCACTTTAGAAGTAGGGGGCGTTGTAGTTTTAAAGTTTTTTATTTTCAATTTTGTTTCGTATTGAAGTTGACATTAAATGAAAATGAAAGCAAAATGGGAAAATTGTTTTTCGTATTCGTTTTTCGAACTCAAAAAAAAAAAAAACAATTCAAAAATTTTGTTTAACTGGAAATTAACAGCAAAAGTAACAGAAAACAAGAAGCAATATTGGAAATAGTTTTAATTAAAAAAATCAGTTCAAAAATTATGTCTGAATGAGAATTACGAAATAACAGGAAACGAAAAGGGAAATTAGAAAAAAATATTTGTAACTAAAAAAACAAAACAAAACAACACCCCTTGAAAAATTTGGTATTTTATTGAATTTCAAATTCATTGAAAATTATCGAAGTGCTTGGAAAAAATATTCTAAGCTTAAACTGACAATGAAGATGAAAAAATATTTTGAGCTCAAAGAAAAAAAAAACAAAAAAAAATTGAAAACCAGATCAAAAATTTTGACTTTTTTTAAATTTAAAATTAAATTTTACATTCAATCGAATTGTTTATAAAGATATTCACAGCTTAAATTGACAATGAAAACCAAATGGGGAAAATATTTTTAATTCAAAACAAAAAAAAATTTAAACCAGCTCAAAAATTATGTTTTCTACTGAATATAAAATTGAATGAAAATTATTGAAATATTTGGAAAAAATATTCACAACTTAAATTTTGTCTTCTCAACTTAAACCGACAATGAAAACAAAATGAGGAAAAATATTTTTAATTAAAAAAAACCAGCTCAAAAATTTTATCTGAATGAAAATTACGAAATAAAAAGAAACAAGAAATAAAGTTGAAAAACATATTTTTAACTAACTAAAAAATTGTGTCTTCTAGTGAATTTAAAATGGAGTGAAAATTATTGAAGTATTTGGAAAAACTTAAAACCATTAAATTTAGAAATGAATGAAAATTATCGAAGTATCACGAAACAGAAGACAAAATTTTAACTTAAAAAAAGATTAGTTCTAAAATTTTGTCTGAATCTAAATTACGTTATAACAGGAAACGAGAAACAAAATTGAAAAAAAATATTTTTGACTAAAAAAATACAAAAAAGCCACTTTGAAAATTTTGTCTTTTTTTTGAATTTGAAATTGAACGAAAAATATTTTTAACTGGAAAAAAAAACAAATTTCAAAACCAGCTCAAACATGTTGTCTTAAATTTAAAACTGATGAAAATTACGAAATAACAGGAAGCAAAAAACAAAATGTGTGAACAAAATTTTAACTCAAAAAACCAACAAAAAATGTCTCTTTAAAAATTTTGTTTTCCATTCTAATTTTGCTAAAATTTTAATGAAAATGAAATGAAATGAAAAATTCTCAACTGGAAAAAAAATTTTTAAAATTTAAAAATTTATGGAAAAAGGATTTACTAGCTACTTTCACTTCTCTGAAAGAGATTTCTTTAATTAATCAAGCTACCATACATCTTGGGTAGGTTCAACACTTCAAACTCTTTTCTCACTAAGAAAATACTCCGAGCCAGTACTCTACAGTAGCTTCGACGGCAGTCTGGTAATCAGCATTTTCGGCAGAGCGCAATTGTAGGTATAAGCCATTGATGAAGCTTTTGTCATAGCACAGTTCCCAGTGACGACTATTCTAGTAACTCTCATAGATATTACTAAATACACGCGGGCTTAAATATTTTTCGAATTGCTTATCTTTTTTCAAGCTATAAATTAAGAAAAAGTATAAAAGTCTTCAGCTTAAGTGAGCGATATTCGTCACCTTTGAAATTGTCATACGACGTCTAATACTCGTCTTGTAACAATGTATAGGATGTAGCAAGCAACGCTTTTGAGCCTCCCTTTTTCCTTTTTCTTGATTTGCAAATATTTACAAAATTTCTTCATTAAAAGCCTTGCTTTCTAGGAATTCGAAACCAAAAATGTTGCAGATTTCACGTACCCGCTTCATTATTATTCCTGCGTTCGTCGCTTTCTCCACTTGGAAATTCTCTTTTAATTGCTTAAAGTTGTTTTCAAATTAGATAAAATTCTTTTATCGCTTTTTTGTTTTTGTTTTCGTTTTACTTTTACTCTTTTTAACTCAACACTTGCACAGGATATACAAACTGCTGCAGAATCAATCCTTCGAGGCACACTTTGTTGCACGTTAACTTGTCTGTCGAATGGCACTTTGTCAAAAGACGCACACCCAACTGCTGTCCAAGAATGCAATAAAACTTTTGATAGCTTCCAAGAACTCGCCACAAGCTTTTATAGTACGTCCAGTACGTCGCTTGATCGCTGGTGTGTGTCACAGTAACAAAATGTTTGCTAGATTTTGCCAAATAAAATGTAAAGCAAAAAGCAAAAAGATGGCGCTTACCAATCCAGTTACACGTACAATGTCCGCAAAGGTCTGAGGCGCGTAACTGATATATGCAACTACGAACTTTCAAATCTTATCAAGTTAAAATTACAAATGACCTTAGAGCATTTGGCGCGGAAAAAACCGGACGTACGAATTGCAAATGTGGTTGTGTGTGTGTGTATGGCGGCGGTGATGTTTGGCGACACTCAGGCACGGCAGCTACGCTCCGTTGGCTCAGGTCGAGCATCAGCCTAAGCTGCGGCTGCAACTTCTCCAACTAGCGAAAGATGTGGCGTTAAGTGACGATGTGTGATTTTTTCGGCCACTGGCATTCACTTACTGGAGTCTCAAATTTTGTCACAAAATTCAGGCGACTGAAGGGCAACAATGCGCGGCTGTTGAAATTCTCGAAATAAATTGTTCTCAAATGTCCGCTGTTTTGTTTTGTTTGGCAAGTCTGTGCAACAAAGAGTTCGAATTGAAGCAGCTCAAATTTACTTTTCTAAATTCTTTAATATTAGTTAAGCTTGGACTTAAAATATTAATAGTTATAAGTACTTTAGTAATAGGAACAAATATAAGGGAGCTAGTGGAGATGGGTCTTACTTGTGGTTTGTCATGATAAGAATTGGTTGCTTGGGTTAAGTGGCGATTCGTGCAGAATCCAACTACCGCTTCCGTACCATTTTGTTGCCCCATCCACGTTACCAACTTGTTTGCCAGTTATTTACATCATGACTATATACAGTCTGTGTGGTTCAGGAATCTATAAGGTTGTTTACGTCAATACCAGACAGTTGCTCAAGGCTCTCCAACAGTGGTTTGCCCAGGGTTGACATTCTCTCCTTCCATAGGGCAGGGCATTCGCAAGGAAATGGAAAATTGTTTCCGTTTTCCCTCGTTGTTTACCACTGTGGCAGTGTGTGTTGTGAGGGATGCCCATTTGGGCTGCTTGTTCTGCGACAGACCAAAAGCCGGCTATGACTGCCGTTAGTCTCCAGGCGTCCCGTCGTTTCATGCTTATTAATGCCGACGATTGCTTGAGGTTCTAGGTGGGCCATAACAGTGGCGTAGATAGGGGGGATCAATCCCCCCCCCCCCCCCCCCCATGAGAAATTGAAACTAAAATTTTTTAAAAATTGTACTTATACATGTATATGCGTCCATTTCTCGAAATGCCTTCAACCTTTTTGCAGTATGACATCATTCAAACCACTTTAAAATGAGAAAGAAAAAATCTTTTTATAATAGTTTTGAATTTGAACACAATGAAATTCAGTCGAAGAAAATGCTCTCGATGAAAGTGGAGAGAGTGTTATAAATAAAAATGACATCGGAAATTTTGTCGACACACGTTTGAATGATTCCCAAAGGTTCGATTTATTAAAAAATGTTTGGGTCCCATCTAAAAATTATGTGTTTCCGTTGCTGCAAAAGTTTGAAGCTCGAGGATTAAAGTTTTGTTATAAATGGCTGGAAGAATTTTCCTGGCTTACCTACTCAGAATTACACCAAAGGCATTTTGTATTTCGTGTGTCGCATTTGCTAAAAGTGGTGGCAAGGGACCGCAAACTTTGGGCCATGTCTACAATTTTTTGCATACCCCTAAAAGAAAAGCCATTTTGGAAAACACGATTGAAGAACCTGATGAAACTCTACGAACGAAATCTTTGAAAAGATTAAATCTGGCTCGACAAAGTAGCTGATAAATTCATCAAAACAGTCGAGTTTTACCAGGAATTTTTCACTGCGGGGCCACATGCTGGTCTTGTCGAATTAAAAATGTGGAAGAGATATTTAATTCGTAAAGGCGATATCAAACCTGGAAACTCATTGGATGCACTGGATCATTGTCCACAAGAAAATTTTCCGAATATCAATGTGTTGCTAAGGATATTAGCTACTTTACCAGTATCAACATCTACTGCGGAACGCACTTTCTCTAGTTTGAAACGGATAAAGACGATTTTGAGAATACGACAAAAGAAATAAGTTTCTTTAAGATCTTAATCTTTTCTCTAAGATCTATAAATTTCATTACAAAATTAGACATTTATTTTTGTCTCTTTTTTTTATTGTAGGATCGCTTGAACGGATTGACTGCTCTAGCTATTCATCATGATATTCCAATCACAGCTGATGAATTCATAGATAAGTTATCGAAAAAATCCCGAAAACTTGATTTTCTTCTTTAATTGATGCAAGAATTTTTTGCATATTGAGGGCATCCAAGTGAAAAAATTTATCCATAATTTTTTGTTTGTTTATATAGAGTATGGTAAGTGATTCCCATGATTATGGAAAAAGAAAACCGATAAAAATATATTGAGTGTAAAAAAAAATATTGCCAAATTATTTTTTTTTGCCAACCTTTATTATTATAAATAAATAAAAATAAAGAAAAAACATAGCCATTTAGCTGATTTTTTCATGTAAAGGCCAAAAATGGTGATATTTTTAAATTGGGGGACATCAGAATTCGTTTTAGAGGTATGGTTCCTTCGGCAAAGTTTCTTATTTTGATCTCTAGAATACGATTTTCACAGGGCAATGAACGATTTTTAAATCGCGCGTACACCCTTTTTGGGTGTTTGGCCGAACTCCTCCTCCTAGTTGTGGCGTGCGTCTTGATGTTGTTCCATAAATGGAGGGACGTACAGTTTCAAGCCGACTCCGAACGGCAGATATTTTTATGAGCAGGTTTTTCATGGCAGAAATACACTCGGAGGTTTGCATTACCTGCCGAGGGGCGACCGCTATTAGAAAAATGTTTTTCTTAAATTTGGTGTTTCACCGAGATTCAAACCGACGTTCTCTCTGTGAATTCCGAATGGTAATCACGCACCAACCCATTCGGCTACGGCGGCCGCCTACGGCTACGACTAACTGGCTCATGGATATTCCCCATAGCTCATCTACTGGTTACTTATAAGATCCAGTTGCGAAAAATTGCGACACAGCTGGAATATAAAAAAAAATACAGCCAGATTTGAAAGTTGAATTCACTTATAGAATTGAATAAGCTTGACGATGACACGATACTTGTTTTTCAGTCGGATTCGCTATTATTCTAGAATCTCTAACTGGACTATTAAGCGAAGGAAATTAGGTTCTCAGCCAATTCTGAAGTTAACTGGAATAGTTTTTGGAACTTCCTGCAGTCCAATGGAAAGGATTGTCTACACTCCTGAGCAAACGTCGATTCACTGTTTAAAGGCTAGCTTACTCCTCTCCACGCGATAAATCATAGCCCAAATACTTGGAAGATTATTTTCGCTTTCTTTTAATACGTTTTTGATTGTTTTCTTGTTTGATTTAACCACACCAAAGTTGTTGACGTTTTGTTTGCGCTAATCGACTTTTCGAAGACTTTCATAAATAAATGGGTGCGCTGACGACTTCTCCAGGTGAGGTCAAGAAATAAAACAAAAAATACCAAAGCAAAATCAGAAGAACATTGGTTTATTTGTGACTAAGCCGAATTTATGAAGCTTTACGTCGACATAGACATAGCGCAGCGAATAAAGATCCAGCGGCTACGTTGGCTGGGTCGGTACCAGCTGGTGGTGGTAGAGGAAGAGGAAGGCTTCCTCTGCGTTGGAAAGATTAGGTGGAGAAGGACTTGGCTTCACTTGGTGTGTCCAATTGGCGCCGGTTAGTACGAGAAAGAAACGACTGGTGCGCTTTGTTAAACTCGGCTAAAATCGCGTAAGCGGTTATCGCGCCAATTAAGGGGGTAGTATGGTATTTTTTTTTTTTTCATTTTTTTTGTTTTTTTTTTAATTATTCTATAACATCTTAAGATTATTGTGTGAAAGTTTGAAGTGCATTAGAGTAAAATTGACAAAGACACAAAGGATTAAGTATCTACCTCTCCAACCGGATTTCACGCTGCCGAAAATCTTTAAACGCGTTTTTCTCACACTTGCCTTTTTTACGGTCGGTGTCCACTGTAGATTCATATCTACTGCACCGATTCTTTTCAAATTTGGTTTTTTTGTTTCTTTACTTTATTCACGAGGTAATGACGTCGAGTTTTTTTTTTTTTAAATTTTGTCATATTTTAAAACAACAAAGTTTTCAAGTTTTTTTTATGAAAAATCGGTGTTTTGACTTCAAAGCGCTTTAAAAAATTAAAAAAAAAAAAAAAAAATTCGACGTTGTTACCTGCGAAACTTTATTAGCTGATGAAATCAATTTGGTTTTTTGATTTTAGTTGATCCAGTAATGAGTTCTGAGGGACACCGCAATAAAACTTTTTTATGAGACGTCCGCGAAGATTCGCTGCCACCAACTAATTTCTTCATAAAAATCAATGAAAATTTCACACAATATTCTTTAAATATGGCTTTATAATGAAGTAATTTTAAAATTTTGAATAAATCAACTGTGTCGACAAAAAAAATTTCGAAAAATATGCTTGTTTTACACCGAATTAACCATACTACCCCCTTAAGAAGAAGAAGCCGAACTTATCGTTGCGTGAAGCTGAAATAGTGTTTAGGAAAAGTGAGGGTAATTATCTATAGACACGATTCGAGCTCGTTTACGTGCAGAAGACACAAGATACCGCTGTTCTCATTATCTGCTATTACTACTGTTGTACGTTTCCCTTCTTGGGGAATAAGGCTCTCATCATCACACATTGAGAAAGACTTTCATGGGTTAAGGCTAACTCAGAACGGAATTGGACAAACGAATGAATCTCTTCATTTTGCTCAAATAGTTATATACTTGGTGTACCTGGTGTTTTGCTGATAATTGGCTGATAATCGACAACAACTTCAACGAACTTTTACGCCCTCAGTAAAGGTTCATGTTTGAGCCTGCTTCACTGCAAAATGATTTGACTGTTTATTTGTGTTTACCGGCAATTTTAATGCAATTTTGACGAATAAAATTTACCAAAAAGTAGTATTACCGTCAGCGGCGAGGATGTTTGGAAGAACTAACCAACATTAGATTATTACAAGAAGGCAACGAATACTTATTTCTTTATTTATTAAGATTAATTATAAATAAAATTATAATTGATTAAGCACCAGCTGCTAGTGATATCGGCTCTAAATAAATAAAATAAGCCCATACAATGCTAGAATCAATGCTAGAATCAAATTGGTCAAATATTTTCCAAGTTATGGCAGTCACGCTTCTACAGACAGGCTGCATTTAAGTTTTTATTATCCATTACCTTATTTTAAAAGCGAAAAGTCTAATTACAAGTTCTAAAATTCAGCATTAAGTTATAATTTCTGACTAAATATTTTAGGTCAAGATCCGAAGCTAGACCATAAGCAGACAATTCTCTACTACTTAGAATAAAAACATCAAGGAAAGAGTGGACGGGGGTTCCACTTGGAGACAATACCTGGTGAACTTGTTCACGGATGGATGGAAGTTGGAAGGAGAGGTTAGCGGAGGAGGTCTTTGCGAGGAGCTCCCCATTAGACTCAAATTCAGGTTACCGGACCATTGCAGTGTGTTCCAAGAAGAGGTGGCTGCAATCAAAGAGGCATCCCTCGGGTCAGTGACGGTGCAATCGAAAGTGGTCAGGGAATACCTGGCCTCATTTTCGACTGCGTCCGAAATCTTTGACATAAGCCACATCTGGGATCCTGGTCACAGCAACATTGCAGGAAACTGTGAGGCGGATGAGCCGACCAGACATGTGAGGTGATTTCCCCGTGAGGAGAGAGAATTGGGACCCTCCTGACTATCTGCAGCCTGCTTCTGGAAAAATGGGCTTCGCGCCAACTCAGCGAGCGTTGGGCAAGTACACAAACTTGTAAGGTCACGAAATCCTTCTGGCCACATGTGGATCGGGAGCGTTCGAGTGATCTTCTGAGGTTGACATAATATCAGCTCTGGAATCTTGTGGGTTTTCTCACAGGACACTATGTGCGAGGAATGCACGCTGGGAGACTTGGAATTACCTCGAGTCCTTTTTGCGTTTGATGTATGGAGGATGAGGTGGAATTATCTCAGCACCTTCTCGTTAGCTGCCCTGCGCTGGCGGGCAGGCATCTTGGCTCTTACTTTTTTGCAACGCCTGCTGATGTAGCTGGCGTTGACATTAAAAATCTTATGAATTTCATCAGCAGCACAAAGCGGTTGATGCAAACGCAGCACAGTCATCGTTCATAATCCACACACTCCAAACCCATCCTCCTAACCATCCCGCCACCACACCTCTCCACGCCCTCTCCTTTCACCCCATCGGTTTTCTCCTTCACCTCACCTCCTTCATAATGCTACCACAAAGGACGAATCGGTTTATCTTCATCCAAGTGTGCGCATTCCTTGGGCAACCATTCCAACCTAACCTAACCTAGAATAAAAACAATTTACCTCAGTTCACTAAGAGAATCTAATAAACACAGCAAAGCACTGAAAAGACCAGAAAAAGCATTTTCGTTTCATAGGATAATATTTTTCCCAAGCAACTGCCATGCAATCGTCAGTGCATGCGGAAATTAATGTGTTTTCTTAGTCTGTGAAAAGAAATCCTCTTAGCAAACCTCTCAAAGCGCTTAACTGCTCTTTCACGCATATCACTTCTTATACGTTCCAGCACATTTGCAATTTCACGCTAAATTAAGTAGATTCACTTGATTTCTAACTCGAGGTCAGTTGCCATTTCTTAAGCCTTCTACGCCAACTTGAACCACCGGAAATTGAAAACTTGCTACACAAATGCAATAAAAAACATGCACTTCAACACCCGAAAGCAAATATATCTGGCCATATGTGCATATAAAGCTCCACGTAGATAAATTTCTACCCACACATATGCACACACACATGCACCTGTGTATGCAAGAGTGTACCTTTACGAGTTTCCGCCAATGAAGTATGCCAACGCAACGCATCAACAGGCGAATACATCGAGTTTCTGCAACATTGACATGCGATACGTGTTGGCCATTTGTTGTTGTTGGTGTTGCCACTGCAGTTTGTAATGTTGTGACGGCCGCCTGCCAGTTCACTTAATCGACTTCCACAATTGCCATTTGTGCAGTTTTTGTTGCTCGGTTTGCTCTTGTTAAATCGCATTGAACTCATCCGTGTTGTGGACTTCACTCTTCCGTATCGCATTTCAAAAATGTCAAAGCAGTTATTGTAGTTGCGTCGGTTATTGTTGTTGGTCTGGCCACAGTATTTTCGGTTGACGACTCTTTTAGCGAATTTTGCTGCTTTTCATAGTTGGGTGGGTCGTTGTGTGATTGGCATTGTTATGGATTATGGGCAGCGGCAGATCGTTGGTGGCTGGTGACTGGTTGCTGGTCGGCTGTGTTATGGGCACTCTCGTTAACCGATACCGCCGTTATGGCAGTCACGTCTCTTCGCATTCTGCGGGATTTATTATTACTCTGCCAGAAAAGTTGATACCCGCTGTTGGTTAGTGAGTGTGAATTAAATTTAAAGAAAGCTGCGCTAATTGAGTTGCGAGTTGGAAAATAAACTAACGAGAAAGCCTTTTTAATAAAAGATTAAGTTGAAAATAGCTTAATTCACGCTTTTTAGAAAATTTCTAATCAGTAAGCGGATCTCTGAAATTTATGGTAGAGGTACTAACGCTTAGACTGGCAACAATTTTAAGTTAAGAGAGCTTAAAAAATAAATTTCTATTTGCCTCAGCAGTTAGGTTAGGTTAGATTGAAGAAGTTGTGCACTGTGGGACACACTCAGGCTCATAGCCCATTGTGATGCCAGTTAGTCATGCCACACTTGGTATGCATCCATCAAAAATTTAGTTACCTGAACTCTGTTAGAAATATTTTTTCCTCTGAACACTTTTTGAAGATTTTTCCCCTAAAATTTACCTTTAATTGTCAATGTTTTCTTTAGCATTGAATTCATGTGCACTCATCGCTGCGCAAAAACGATATGCATATCGTTTGCTCTTGCAAGAGTAATGGCTGCAACACACCCTGGCCATTGTGGAAGTGCAAAAAGTTCAAAAGCAGCAAAGTATCAAAAAAACAGAGAAAGAAAACTTTATGACTCACCGGCAGCATGAGAAATTGTGCAATCCACTATTTGTGCGCTGTAAACGCGCTCGCGTGTCATGCAAGGATGCATGTGAAAGGGAAAACGTCAGAAGTCACAATGTTGGAAAAAATATGCGAAAGCGAGTAACAATGCATGCGACACTTTTTCAACTGGACAATGCAGAGATAAGTGTGAGGAAACTCAAACATCTGTGCTGTCATGTTTGCGTCCGAACTATGAGAGGATAATAAAAAAGGCTTGAAAAACAAAAAAAAAAAAAAATTACAAACACAGAAAACAAGCAAAAGTGAGGGGAAAAAAGTAGAACTGAAAAAATGGTTAAAAACGCTCTAATAACACTGTGGTACAAAACAAAAAGTTGCAAAAAAACTTTGGATCGGACATGGTGAGGGTTGTAGCTTATGAAAAACTGAAAAGAATGGTATAGGAGAAATTTCCAATACACCCTCAAAATCTCATTTTATGGCCATAAAACCGTTTTTCAGTAGGTTGATGTGAAGAATAACTCCTAACTTCGCCAATTTCCATCCGATTTCGAATTTGCTTTTTTAGTTCGAAAGAACAAAAACAAGCCTTTTTGACAGTGTGTTAATATTTTTTCTGAAATGACAACTGACGAGACTGTAGACGGAAGTATTTGGAATTTTTTTATTTTTTCTCTATTTTTTCAACTTTGACATAATTTTTACGACATTATCCGATATTGAGGATTTTTTTTAGTACACTACTGTTATAGTAAATTTAATTTTGCGTCGAATGAGCTATATTTGACTGTAATTGAATTAAAATTAATAGAGTTGTGTGAGTTTTAAGATTTTTTGTTTTTTTTTACTAATTTGGTATGTAGGTATAACTTACGCTAAATGGGAATAAGGACGTGTTTTGATGCGTTATTATAGATACGTAATATTTATTGGAGTATATATGTATACATAAGAGTACACTGTACTGCATACAACAGAACTGGTTAGAACTTACGAAAATATCTGACATATTATAGCACACTTTTTTTCAATAGAAATATGGAAAAGCTCCCAAGTGTACCAAAGTTCGCACTGTACATTGATTAACAAAAGAAGTTTGTTGTTATAATTTAACCTTATTAAAACGTCAAAGTTTTATTGTTTGTTTCATTGAAATTCAGGAGATATAAATCAAAACGTTGCCAGAAAAGTCGAATTTCTCAATATTCTCCGATGATGTGGCATCATCAGCCTTATCATAAACCAGATGATTGTTATTTTTATAAAACGGACGTAAACGGTCATCATTATAAAGCTCGAAAGCACATAAAGTATGCTGATGTTGCAACTGTTAAGAACCCCGTTGTCTTGGACGATATGATTGACTCAACTGCAGGAACTGAAGGAAGTTCAACTCATTGCTGATGATGATCAAACTGATAAGAATAAACCTGATGATGAAGAGTACTTTCCGTCTGGTTCTAAGTCTTCAGAACGACACATTGTATCAAATTCAGATTTTCAGGATCTTTCTCGTGATTTACTTCTATCGAGAAGACAATCTGAAACGCTCGCTTCTCGATTTAAACAATGGAATTTAGTTGATGACGACTTCAGATGAATGATGATAATCGAATTTCTTACAGAGAAGTATTCAAAACTGATGAAGAGAATGACAAATGTACCGTATCATACTAAACTCCAAAGGGCCGTTTCCAATGCATTTTTAAGTTTGGAACCAGTTGCGTTGTGTACTGCACCGTACCATACCGTACAGTGCTGCACTGCACAATACTCCAATAACTATTATGCGTTTATAATGACACTTGTTATTATTTTCATGCTTCGAAACGCATACCAAATCTCGTAGTAAAAAAAAGAAAAAATCTTAAAACCCACACAACTCTATTAATTTTAATTCAATTACAGTCAAATATAGCTCATTCGACGCAAAATTAAATTTACTATAACAGTAGTGTACTAAAAAAAATCCTCAATATCGGATAATGTCGTAAAAATTATGTCAAAGTTGAAAAAATAGAGAAAAAATAAAAAAATTCCAAATACTTCCGTCTACAGTCTCGTCAGTTGTCATTTCAGAAAAAATGTTAACACACTGTCAAAAAGGCTTGTTTTTGTTCTTTCGAACTAAAAAAGCAAATTCGAAATCGGATGGAAATTGGCGAAGTTAGGAGTTATTCTTCACATCAACCTACTGAAAAACGGTTTTATGGCCATAAAATGAGATTTTGAGGGTGTATTGGAAATTTCTCCTATACCATTCTTTTCAGTTTTTCATAAGCTACAACCCTCACCATGTCCGATCCAAAGTTTTTTTGCAACTTTTTTTTTGTACCACAGTGTAATAGACAACGAAAGTAATGGAGAGTAACTTGGTGGAAAATATGAAAGCTCTATCATCGTTTTGATGTTAAATGATTTATTGGAGTTTTGAACTAAGAGATGCGTTAATCGGTCTTTTAGTAACGAGGGATGCGTGAGACTTTTCTTTACAGCTCTTAAGCACTTTAAGAAAGTAAAGTAGCCAAGTAAAATGAGATTATTTTCTGTGGGGCGTTTAAAGACTTTTAGAGCATATTTCGACCTTGCAAAGCTTGGTTTCGATACCGTTTACGAGCTTGAGGAGAAGGAGAACCATTGCATTCGCTTTAGCGTAATGGTTGGTGTTAAACACGAACAGCACTACTCAACAAAATAAGGCAAAAACAAGTGCGTGTAGCGTAGTACACATAACAGAAGTGAAACTTTCAAGGCAGTCAAAGAAAGAGGGAGAGACCCAAGAGAGAATGAGAGTGAGAGAGAGAGAGAGAGAGAGAAATAACATCATATATATCTAAATAAATTCACAACATTTGCAGAGAATACAAATAGACAAAATTTACATAAAAACGGAGAAGGGTTGACCGGTGAAGGTAAAAGCCGGACAGAAATCGAAGCAACAACACGCACTACTCCGAGCGCTTATCACCCGCACAAATGCAGCGATTCCAGGAGCGCAGCAACGGCACAAATTACCGCAAGGCAATACCAATAAATCCGACGCCGGAATGGATAGCCCTTTATAGTACGCACAGCACTAGCCAGGAAACGCAAATAAGCGCCAAAAAGTAGGCACCAAAAAAATGGAGACCAAAAAACGACCCAAACAGTAGGCACCAAAGAAATATAACGCCTAAAAGTAGGCACCAAAATATATTTCCTACATGTTTGCACCAACAAACAAGCGCCAAAAAGTAGGCAGTGTTATTTCTCACTAGAAATTAGCAACCACAATGAAAAACTCAGGAAAAATAGCCTAAAATGTATCTAAGATATATACTCGTATAAGGTATAGCTCTCCCTCTCCTTTTCCTCTACGTTATATCTTTTTTCTCTCTGGCGGAACGAAAATACTCAAAACGTTGCATGTCTTTGAAATTTTACTCTCCATTCTCGCTCGCCCATCGACGCCTAAGAAGTTTCACTTCAAAGAATTATTCCGGCACTATGTGCTACTAATTTTGCCTGTGTATAGGAGGCTATTCTTCAAACCACAAAAATTAATACATTTTTTGTTTGTAAAATGAATTTGTAATTTTTTTTTTAATTTTGTAAACTCTTTTTATTTACTTTTTGGAAGCAACCATGCACTTATATTCAGCCACGCTTAATTACATATGATGACGAATATGCCAATCGACAGAAACTCCTACTTTATAGGAACTTTTCTCACATCATCAGCTTAAGTGCAATAAGTAGAAGTTTGGTGAATTTTTAAAATATTTTTTTATAAAAAAGAATCATTCTGTTTGTTACAAAAAATGCTTGAAGATTAAAAAAGAAAAAAATCGCATAATTCTTCTATGCATTCATATAAATCAAGTATCTACGAAGTTTAAAATGCATGCCCTAACTTAAGAAAATCGACCAAATGTAACAAAAGTATTAGCAATTCAGTGAATTTACTCAATTTCCATAAAAATTGCTAAACAAATGGATTGCGGTGAAAATGGACTCAATGGTGGGAAAACCTCAGAAATATTGGAAAAATATTTTGGTACTGAAACTCTAAAGAAAAATACGCTTTCGAGTGGTATGAACGCTTCAGAAAAGATTGTGAATCCATCGAGGATGACTAACGTCGGTGACATGCACTCCACTTCGAAAACTGTTGAAAACATCAATAAAGTGGAAGAAAAGTTGATAAGGAACAGCAACCTAACCATCGGAGAGCTCGCACAGAACTTGAACATTGCTTATGGATTCGTCTGGATTTTGTAGTTAATGATTTGGGTTTGCGCGGTGGGGCTGCAAAGTTAGTCTCAAATGTGCCAAGAGACCTGAATTTCATCCAAAAAAGGACCGATTTAATATAGTCAAAAACGTGATTTTCAAGGCTGAATCCGACCCAACATTCAACAAACGCAACATTACTGGCGAGACGAGACGTGGGCTAATGAAAACGACACACACTCCAAACATCAATTGAGTGAGTGGAGAATGAACGAAGACCAAAAAAGCCACGTATTTTTTAGTGAAAAAAGAAAGCAACGGTTTTTAGGGATTGCAACGAATTTTTGCGGTTGCCCCTCGGCAGGTAATGGCAAAACTCCGAGTGTATTTCTGCCATGAAAAAGCTCTTCATAAAAATAATTGCCGTTCGGAGTCGACTTGAAACTCTAGGTCCCTCCATTTGTGGAACAACATCAAGACGCACGCTACAAATAGGAGGAGGAGCTCGGCCAAACACCCAAAAAGGGTGTACGTGCCAATTATATATATATATAGCGAATTTTTGCCAGAAGGTCCGACAGTTAATAAGGCCTATTTTATGGGCGTTATGAGATGTTTACGTGAAGAAATTCGCCAAAACAGCAACGATTTGTGGGGGAAAATATCGAGGATTTTGCAGCATTATAACGCAGCGTCGCACAGTGCCATCATTATCCGTGAATTTTTGTTCAAGAACGAAGCACGTACGATCTGATCTAATAGACATCGAATTGACCTGGGCAGGTTCCCTGGGATTTTTAATTTTGTTTCTGTTTGATAGAGTCAAAAAAAACACAATGGAAAAGTCGGTGCGTTTTAACAGCCGAAAGGAAGTAATGGAAGAATCGAAAATGGCTCTGTTGAAAGGTGGCTCTATAAAGACGAAAATAAATAGTGTTCCAGAAATGTTTCCAGAACTGGATCGAACGCTGGCAAAAGTGCGTTGCAGTTGATCAGGAGCACTTTGAATACGGTTACGATACGGAGAGTGTAACTTGTGTTTTGAACTTTCTATATATATTCTGGATATTTGTTGATAAGGTGGGCACCTTGATGAGCTGTCAGTCATATCTTAACCTTAAATATGTGGAGTAAAGCATGAAAGTTGGAGAAAAAAGCTAGGTTTTTTGTATTCAGCTTTACGCCTTGGATATTATTTGCTAGTGGAGTTTAAAAAGTTGATTAGTTTTTTTATATTTATTTTAGGAAAATAACAGACGACAAACTGGAATGTCGAACAAAATGAATTCTAAATTTTTTTTTTCAATTTTTGAAAAATAAATACTACCACTACTACTATTTTTATCACTGTGATTTATAATTTTAATAAATTATATTATATGAGGCATTAATTATTAATTTATATGAGGCATTAATTATTAGTCCTACCATAAGTTCTCTTACAAGTTAAGTTCTTTATAGACATGAAATTATAATACTTTTTTAATGAAGTTCGTTTTATTTAAATATTAACAAAAATTTTAAATTTTCATTCGAAATGGTCACCATTTGCTTTTACACAAATCTTCAAACGATTAGACCATTCAGCTATTGCAGCACGCACGGTTTTCACGGTCGCTGCTTGAACCAAAGATTGTTTGAGACTCTCTAAATTTCTGTGAGATCTTTGACATGCCATGTTCTCCAATTCGGACCACAAAATGTTGTCCAATAGTTTCTGTTGCCTCCAAGCTCTTCGAAAAGCTGCTTTTAAAGAGGATAAATCCAATAATTGCTCAACAAAAGTCTCATTCCAGCCCACCAATTTGGTTCTCGCAAGTATCACTCCACCATAGAGCAAGTTAATTGTGTGTATGATTTCACTAGACAAGCACTTGAGAGGCGGCAATACTGTACAGCGGCATTTTTAGATTTTTAACGCAAGCCTTCGATAAAGTCTGGCATGAAGGCCTGCTATACAAGCTTAAGCAGGGCTTACCGCACAACTGTTATATGCTCATAAAATCATACTTGCAAAATAGACATTTTCTTGTTAAAGTAAGCAACGAAACCACTAACCTTCACGCAATCAGAGCAGGTGTACCACAAGGAAGTGTTCTAGGCCCCGTCTTGTACACTTTGTTCACGGCAGATCTTCCACTATCAAAGAACACATATACAGCCACGTATGCAGATGATACTGTCGTCATGGCCAGGAGTACCCTCCCCTCAATTGCTTCAGATTACCTACAAGAAAACCTTAACAGTGTTAGCGACTGGATGAAAAAATGGCGCATAAAAGCTAACGAAAGCAAATCGGCTCAGATAACTTTCACTCTTCGAAATGGCTCATGTCCTGCCGTATCTCATAACAGCGTTCCAATACCACAAACAGATAATGCCAAATATTCAGGTATTCTATTAGACCGGCGTCTTACTTGGCGATCGCATATATTTTTAAAACGAAAGCAACTTGGACTGAAATTGCGATCACTACACTGGTTAATTGGCTACAATTCAGCACTTACACTAGACAATAAGGTGCTTATCCACAAATCTTTTCTGAAACCGATATTGACGTATGGAGTTCAATTATGGGGCTCAGCTGCAAAATCAAATCTAGAAATCATGCAAAGATTTGAGTCAAAGGTGTTCCGCATGCGTGCCAGTGCGCCATGGTTTGTACGAAACGAGACATTACACCGTGACCTAAAAGTTACGAGAGTTTTCGAAGAAACTTGCCACTCATCCGAATAACCGAGCAAATAACCTCTTCAAGATAAGCTACTCCTCAAGATTAAAAAAATGTCAGCCTAACGATTTAATGCAAAGATTTAAAACGTAATGTAGATAGTACGTAAATGCAAAAGTTGTAAAATTGTAAAATATATGTATATGTTATATGATGTTCATTATTATGTAACGCATTCCACTGGGAATTCTTACTCTAAGCTATTCTTCTTTAAATTGTAGGTAAAAATAGTACTTATTGTTATTGTTATGACAGATTGTTTGGAATAAATGGAGTTCGAAAAAAAAAATATATATATATTCAGATCTGAACTTCCAGGCGGCCAATCTTCTGCGGCTATAGACCCAGAAATACTATTTTTTAACCACTAATGGGAGGTTTTTGCCTTACTGGCTGGGGTGGAATCTTACTGGAAGATCTAATGCTCGCCATTTAAGAGGGTACTGCTCAATTGCTTCCCCACGCCTTGTAAGACATTCTACTGGTACACTTTTGCACCGGTCTTAACCCCTTTTTTGCAGAAATGAAGAGATGAAACGCCTTTACATTTTCAATATTCTCATGGCCGTTGGCCGTGTGCCACCGAAGAAGCTGCTTGCATCTGTTGAGTCTAAAGTTCTTCAAGCGAGTTGTTAGCTTCATGATCAGATGATCAGCTAAGCGACGGAAGGCTTTCATGTGGAGATCATCTCTAATTATCACTCATTTCCCTGGACATAATTTTCTGCTTTCTAAGGGGATTTCTGCAAATTCTTTCTCGAACGGCTTTTATGACTGTAGTGGTTTGAGCCACGCGAAGACTACCACTTCGTTTTCTGTGTGTCAGACTTTTGGAAAAATGAATTTATCGTGGGGCAAACAAACCATCTGGAAATATTAAGATTTTTCAGCAATTCGCAAATCTCACTTGCACTTTTGCCTCACTTTTGTAATGCAATTACTGCAATGCGATTTTCCTTAGCTCCCCACTTCATTGTTAACAAGCGAAATCTGCCACGAAACTCGGTATAATTTATGAGTAGACACTGCAAACGAACAAAAGTAAATATAACGGAACTGTTTTTTGCGAATTTCTTCTCGCCGTATGCATTGTGAAATTTGTCACAGAATTTATGGCAAGACTAAGTATATGCTGTTACTACTACTACTACTACTACTACTATTTTTATCATTGAGAGTTGAAAAATGAGGAAAAATATTTACTGAATAACCTCGAAGTTCGAAATTTATTAAAAGTGCGCGAAAAATAAAATCTAAGTCTTCCTGTGTATTGACGCACATACGCATTTATACAGATGCTATCAGAATCGTGCCAACAGTGGCCAGAACTTTCCAGCTAAAACAATTCCCTGGCAGCCAGAAACTTCACGGCAGTTAAGGCGCTGTAACCATTAAACACATCTCTGCGCATACGTTTTTAAAGTTGTTTGAGAAAGCTGCAATGCCCCGATGACATTTCACAATTCGTGGCTTAAAACAAAAACTAGTAACATTCGAGTAAACAAAGCGGCATTTGGCCAATTCATTTAGTGATTGGTTGTTGAACGCTTCGCTTATCACAAAATCTACGCCATTGCATCAGTGAGAGTGTGCGGGTATAGTGCAAAGTTTGGATTTGCCACTTTTGTGGCTTTGTTGTCTTCGCTTATATTTCAGAATGACTACTGCAATGACATTTGGGATTTGCGTGAAACCACTTCGGACTAAAGAATTTGAGAGGCCAACTGTCTTTCCTCTACTGCCCCGCAAGAACATTCACATGCGCACCCGAAAACAATTGCAAAAGTGAAATGAAAAGTGTTCACACATAAGCATACGCACACCTGCAAACAACTCGTACGTTTGCATGTTTGAGTTTGTGTGTTTATTCATTTTATTTCTCAACTTTTATTTTTAAGTTTTCATTTTTGACGGTACATTCTCGCTTGCACAGATTTTTCTCTGCATCTCAAGGGTGTATTTTTCACAGTGAACAAATAAATGCGTGCAAACACATTCAAGGATTTACATACATTTGTGTAAGTATATCACACACACACACAATCGAGCGCGCAAAACAACAATTGAATTGGTTTCACTTTTGCACTTTTCTGCTACGCCCAGAGCAGCACTTTTTATCGTTCTAATGTGTGTGTATGTGTGTGTTTATAGGCATGTAGCTGCGCATGTATGTGTTTAATTTTGTTTGTATTTCCAAGCTTATTGCGCGCTGTATGCTGCTGGTGCCTACCACACAATGGAGGTTTCAAGCTTTTTCCCAACACGGCGTTCCCCTTCGTTCCAGCCAACATAAACTCCACTTCACTCGCTTAAAGTTTGCGTCGCTCACTTGTTTCGCATGCTTGCTTACGTGAGTGGCATGAGTAAATTGAGGGGTGTATATGTATGTACTATATGTATCATATTACCTGGCTCAGACTCTTTTTACCGGCTTCGCTATTGTGGTGGAAAGTATGAAAGAACTTTTGTGATTATTAGTTTTTTTTTATATTTTATTCTGCAGATATATATTTTTCTTATTCCGAAGTGTTTCGCATTCTCGGTTTTGGCACGCTGTTCTTTTATATAAAATAATCTGGGAACTTTTCACTTCGTTTTTGATGGTTCGGTTTTGATTAAAAATATGAGTGCTTCTGACCTTTTTGTTGCGTGGCACGCCACGCGAAATTGGTGGCTCGGGCATGCCTCAAAGTGCAGGTCAGATTAATTTTTAATGGATTGCAGATTATAACTTCATTAAGGTGAACTACAACAGGAAAATAAATGCGGTGGATAGTAGTTGTTGAGTTACGTATGTATGCGTGTATGTATGTTTGTATGTAGGTGCTATAAGTTCACAAGCTTAAAACGCATGACTTAACAAAACTTGATCAGTGAAGATGGGACAAAAGTTTAGAAAGAATTTTTACTATGTAAATTTGCAAACAGTTTAACGATACAGTTTTCGATTTTACAAGCACTTAAAAACAGGTGCGCAATGAAGAAAAAAAAAACAAAAAAAGAATTGTTAAAATGACTATATGAAATAATTTAATTGAGCCCACAGTAGCCATAGCTATAAGCTTATGGCTCATGTTGGTCTCCTTATCGCGGGGATGAGGCTTAAGTGGTGGTTTGACCCCCATATCATGGGGACCAACCCAACACGAACTAAGAAGAAAGTTCCATATGAGGATTGGCTAGCCATCCACCCGCTTCATGGCAAAATTGGTGGCCATCCAATCACCATATGAAGATCACCGTACCGACGTACCTGTTAATCCTTAGCCCTCATCATCCCATCATCTCCTTTCCTCCTCGGTGGACGCACTGGCGCGATCTGACGGTGTAGTAAGCTATGGGTTTTCGTCCATAACTCTGAGGGTCTACAATAAGGACAAGACGCCTAATTTAAAGGACCCGGTTGGAGCTGAGATAGGCCCCACGGCGGAATCTGGCTCCGGTCCTAACACCGCTACAGCGCTACGGAAGGCATTTGCTGACGGCAGTATCTCTTCCTTGTTAGATAGAGTACTTGATACTACTCTCACTGATGAGGAAGAGCTACTGGCGTCAGATTCAGATGAGCCCAACAAAACGGTGGTGAAGAGGAAGCCCAGTAACCATGATGTTACGGGTTCTTCAAATTAACCTTCACCACTCAAAGGTTGCGTCCGGCAACCTCATAATCCACCTGGCCAAAGGTGGACGTCATATTGTCCTGATTCAAGAACCATGGGTATCGCATGGACTTGTGTGCGGACTAAGGACTCAAAAATATAAACTGATGTATGCTCGCAACAAAGGTAATCCTAGAGCGTGCGTACTAATAAGAAAAGGGATAAATGCTTTCATGCTCTCTAATTACAGCGACACCGATCAATTGACCATTAGCCTGGAGTCGGGAAATGAACGGATGTGGCTATCTTCCTGTTACCTCGCACATGACCATGAGGAGCTACCGAGATTAATATTCAAAGATCTGGTAGCGCAGGCGCAGAAGCTTGGCGCAAAGCTAATTATTGGTGCGGATGTAAATGCGCATCACGAGATATGGGGCAGTACTGATACTAACGCTAGAGGTGAGTGTCTCTTTGCTTATCTGATAGGAACTAAACTACAGATTTGCAATAAGGGTAATAAACCTACTTTTGTCATTAGTAATAGACAGGAAGTGTTAGACGCTACTTTTGCTTTTGACTCCGTTATTAACAGAATTAGGAACTGGAAAGTTTTGGAAGAACATTCCATCTCTGATCATAGATATATCTCGTTTGAGGTTAGTAAAAATCTACTGAAACCTAAGCCTGGTAGAAATATCAGGAAAACAGACTGGGAAAAGTATATAGATTGTATCGGGGTTACCCTAGGAACATGTCCATCTGTGGTACCACAAAGCATAGAAGGGCTAGAAAATTTGGTTGACAAGATTACCTACAACATGAATGCTGCCTTGGAGGAAGCCTGCCCCATAAGAAGACTGAGGGGTAAACCCAAGCCTAAGTGGTGGACGGTTGAGCTAAGCAAGCTTCAAAAAACAAGCAGAAGCGCTTTTAATGAGGCAAAGAAAACACGTCTCGATGAAGATGGGAAAGGCTATAAAGATGCTCTGAGAATCTACAAGAAGGAAATCAGAAATGCCCAAAGGCAATCTTGGAAATCCTTTTGTGAAGAGGTTGAGAGGGCAACTGAGGCCTCCAGACTTCGTAAGATTTTAGCGGGAAGCCCTCAAAATTGGGAACAGAAAAGTGATGGTACTTTCACTACAACCAGTAAAGAGTCTCTAGAGCTTTTACTCGACACTCATTTTCCAGGCTGCTCAGACATTACTGGGCACGACATGGAAGATACAGTACACTGTCGTGAAGTCAGAATAGATGCTATATCTGAGGATCGGCTCTTATGGGCGATTGAAAGTTTCAAACCTTTTAAATCACCGGGCCCAGATGGTATTTACCCGGTGGGACTGCAAAAGGCCGCCGGATATCTAGCACACGGGCTACTAGCAATCTTCAAAGGTTGCTTTCTCTACGGTCATATACCTCTTAAGTGGAGACAAGTCAAAATTGTTTTCATTCCAAAAGCTGGTAGAAACTCACATACCCATCCAAAAGACTTAAGACCGATATCTCTCTCCTCCTTCCTATTGAAAACTTTGGAGAGGTTGATAGAATTTCACTTAAGCCTAACTATAGATAGAAATGTTATCTCTACGTCACAACATGCCTACACGAAAGGGAAATCGGTGGAGACAGCTCTACATAACCTTATTTACACGGCAGAGAGTTCACTGCACAAACAGGAATTTACTTTAGCCGCTTTCCTTGATATTGAAGGGGCCTTTAACAATGTTGAAGGGGGGGCAATTACTACAGCACTCACTGATCTTAGGGTAGAACCGGGCTTGGTAGACTTCATTGGCAAAATGCTAAATAGCAGAATCATTGAAGCGGAACTAGGAGAATCGGTGCTCAGGAGATTGGTAAGTAGAGGTACACCGCAAGGTGTAGTCCTCTCACCGTCTTTATGGAACGCAGTTGTAAATAAACTTCTGTTAATACTGGAATCGGTGGGCTGTAAGGTGATAGCTTACGCCGATGATGTTGTTATTGCTGTCTCTGGTAAATTTGTATCTACATTAAGAGACCTAATACAAAATGCTCTAGATATACTTTCTAGGTGGGCAGGAAAGTGTGGTCTAGGAGTCAACCCAGGCAAAACACAACTCATATTGTTCACTAGGAAACACAGAATCCCTCAGCTAAGTCCAATTATGCTCAAAGGGGAAGCTCTTGTGATTTCGGAAGAAACCAAGTACTTGGGACTAAACATAGATAGGAAACTGACTTGGAAGTCAAACATCTTAGAAAGAGTCAGGAAAGCGAACCTAGCTTTTTATGCCTGTAAGAGAGCTTTAGGTAAGACCTGGGGAATTAAACCTAAGGTTGCTCATTGGGTCGACACTGCTGTCGTCAGACCCATTCTTCTATAAGGAAATGTTGTCTGGTGGTGTGCTATGCAGAAAAAAACCTATTATAATTTATTGAATAAGGTGCAGAGATCAGCGGAACTAGCAATATGTGGCGCCATGAAAACGACGCCATCCATGGCTTTGGACATCATGCTACATCTGCCACCCCTAGATCTCTTCTGCAAATACTCAGCGGCCTGTTCCGCTTTAAGGCTCAAAGCGAGCTCACAATGGAGAACTGTCACACATGGACATTCAACTGTGATTATCACCCTCCCATTCTTTGCTTCGAAAGGAATTTCCTAATGAAAATCTCTTCTAGACTGGAGTGGCTTGAAGAAGATGCAACACCCAACACACCCGTTAAGATCTACACGGACGGATCCAAAATGGACACCCGTGTAGGATCAGGGCTTTTGCGAGGAGCTTTCTATTCGTGAATCCTTTAAATTACCGGACCACTGTAGCGTTTTTCAAGCGGAAATAAACGCTATTCATGAAGCCTTAAAATGGTTAAAGATAAACAGAATATCATCAACGGATATCTGCATTCTATCAGACAGCCAAGCTGCCCTACGAGCCTTGGATGCATTCCAAACAACATCAAGGCGTGTCTTACGTTGTCGCCAATCTCTAAATGAGATGGCCAAACAATATCGTATAATATTATGCTGGGTCCCAGGCCACAGAGATATACCAGGGAACTATAGGGCAGACCAACTTGCAAGAGAAGGTACCTGTATGCCAGACATAAGTAATTTTATGGAGATACCTCTCGCAACTTGTAAGCTTCTCATTAAGGACGCACTAATCAATTCTGCAAATCAGAGATGGATTAGTGCTAACACCTGCGAAATTGCTAGGCAAACATGGCCAAGGCTAAATTTACGTCTGTCCAAGAGTATTATAAAACTGAATAGACTTCAAATCAGGACCTTAGTAGGGGCCCTCACAGGACATTGTCTCATAGAAAATCATGCAAGGAGATTAGGCGTATACACGCATGATTTCTGTCGTGGCTGCAGAAATGAGGAGGAATTGGAAACAATTCAACACCTTTTTTGCACATGTCCGGCTCTAGCCAGAAGCAGAAGCCGATTTTTAAAATCCTACTTCTTAACGAATATAGATAATCTATACATTTTAGGTATCAACAACCTTTTACGCTTTGTCAAAAGCTCAGGATGGTTCAATATGGAAAGGGAAATGTAGCCCAGCCCCCGCGGCTCACAACGGACCCATTCCGTGGTCTAAGTGGCATCGTTGTCTCTATGTGCGATGCTGCTGCCAAACCTACCT